>CM021100.1:612875306-612943612 GCA_007115665.2 Sequoiadendron giganteum | reverse complement strand
CATTATTAAGGTACTAGTGGCAAAGATATAAAATATTCCTTCCTTACCAACCTTATACTCTAATGTCCATTTTAATTATAAATTAACTCACCCCTAAGTTGGATGTCTCTTCTACATTCACGATTGAGTTTTTGTTGTGATCTTAGATGACATTTGAATTGCATTATTATTATGGAAGTTGGAATTTAAATTAAATTTCAATATTTGAACATTGAAATTATATATTATATTTACTCATAGTTATATAATATTAAATATTACATCATATAATATTATATATTATATTTACTAGAAGTTGGCTTCTCTCATTGACCAAGTTTTCTATCTCACTCCACATTTAGGTTCAATTTATTTTATTCAAATTTCTAGATAATGGAATATGATGGCTAATTATTTGGTTAAATAAGCTTCTATTAAATACCATAATTAGAATGTCACTAATTGAGGGTTATTTTCTTCAAATAAATCTAGGAAAATTCTTTGGCTTGATCATAATGGTTGATCTTTATTTAGGTAGTGTGAGTCTTGTTACATCCATGGATATTTATGTTTTGCAGGGTTGATGGTATTTTTAGAAACCCCCTTGAGTCTTCCTTCTTCTAAATTTATTGATAACTATGACTATCTAGAAATACTATGTTGTTTAAATTAAATGTATATTCTCTATCATTATTATAATTTTTTTCCTAAAACATTGTACATTATATTTATTATTATTGATTTCTAATTTAATCTAATGACTCTAGTTGAATTTTATAGAACTAGAAGCATGCTCCTTTTAAAAATCTTATTGAGCCTTGAAATATTTTTATTAATGCTACCATTAGTTTAACATGGTGAATTTGATGAAGTTGCAAAGTCAAACATAATTATCAACTCATTAAAAAGTAGGAACTTGTCTCTTAAGGAGATAAATTTAAAAAATATATGTTTAAATTTGGGTTTGTCAAAATTGAGGCCTAGAATAAAACTTAAAACATTGATCTATGTTCACCAAATGATGTAAAACTTATTATTTATGAGTAGTCAAAGTGAATTCATGTAAAGAAGAATAGATAAATAAGAATCAAATAAAATAAATTGAATGTTAATGTCTATTCATGCAAACCTTGGATTGAGTTTAATGTAAAAATGTGTTTGTTTTCGAATGTCTGCTCATTTTATTAGCATAACAACTACATTCCCTAGATGATAAAATGATAGAATATTGATTCAGTACAAAATCCAATAGCTTTACGAGATTATTGAGTTATGCAACACAATCTCAATTTCAATTCACCTACTCATTTGATCAAAATTGAAAAAAATTAATAACAACAAAAATTAAAATAATTCAATTAATTTTATTTAACTCTTACAACCTTTTGATTATAGACCATTACAATCAATATATTGAAATTAATTGCAACTGAATTTGAAGTTCAATTCTACATATCCCTCCTTTGAAAATTCATTACATTATTCCCCTTCACTATTTAGATATCCTCTCTTTTTTATTAAACATATAACCTCTCTTTTTTTATTAAACATGCATTTTATTTTACTTCATGAATAATGTCTTGTAATTCTTGATAGTTCAAATTCTTGATAGTTCAATATCCATACAAGCTACATTTCATGTACCTTCACTTCCTCTTTCTTTGTATTCCATGCCTCTCCTCTTTCTCTATCCACACGCCCTCTCAGCATTCATTTTTCTATCTCAAATATTCCCTTTGGTATTCCTTCAACTCCATGACACTCCCTCCTATTTTCTTCTTAACATTAAATCTGCCTTTTGGAGTTACGGGCATTGCAAAAAAAATAAAAATTGATGAATAAGCAGATATCTATATTAATATAAAGATATAATTAAAAATTCACAAAAAAGGGGCGGGTGGTGAAAAGGCACACCCCGAATGTCACATGGGAAGAGCCCAGAAAAGCTAAAATATCAATCAAATGGGCCTAGCCCAGAAGTCTAATAACAAGAAATAAAATTAAGCGGCCAAAGCAATGCCAGTAGATCCTGGGGGATCCATGTCATCCAAATTTTTCCCCCATACGTCAACGGGGTTTGGAGTGACATCAGGAGGTGTACCCCAACCATCATCATCTTTATCTTTATCTTTTTCTTCTTCCTCGGGTCAAGGCGAGATTGGAAGAGCCAGCCGCAAAAAACTTTTGCCACTGATAGGCTAGCCAAAGCCAGAAGCAGGCAGAGCATTAGAGGGCCACCCAGAACCACCACCACCACTCCCCATAGCACCACTAGAGTGTCATCCCTGACCAGGATGTGGCGAAGGAGAACGAGCCCGCCTGAGAGGCCCGAAATCCCGTCGAGTAGGAAGCTGGGAGCAGGAATGCGCGAAGTGACTCCACTTCCGGCCCCGAGAAGGTGACCAACCGCGGGAGGAGGAGGGTGAATTAGGGATCGAAGCCACAGTACAAGGGGCATTGCCCCAATGATCCAGGAGGACCTGCAGGTGAGCCACTTCCAGTGCAACCTTGTTGGCTTACACTTGAATTTGTAAGAGAACATTAGAACAAATAACTGCTTTAGCATAAAGAGAAACATTAACATCTAAATAAGAATGAGAAAATATACAAGCATTTCTGTTTTTCCAGATATTGAAGAGGATTTCGACCCTAAAAATGGGCCAAAGTTGGGTGAACTTAGCCGGGGTTCTAGGTGGGTCCCCTAGCAGAACCATAAGCTAAGAGAAGGGTTTCGACCGAAAAGGTCGAAAGAAATCATCAATCCAAGTCCAGAGCTGTTGAGCTCTAGGAAAAAACCAAAAAAAATGCTTAAATCTTTTAGATTGCCCACAAAAAGGGCAACGAGGGTTAGGAACCTCCATATGAACAAGCCGAGAACCCACAGGAAAGCCTTGGAAAAGAATACACCAAGCAAAGTGGGCCAGCTTTGGATTAACAATTATAGACCAAGTGGCATCAAACCTCTTACACCAAGTATGGGCAGAGGAATTAAGAAGCCACCTCTGGTTCAAAGAACAGAGCATAGGAAAATGGGGTGAAAGCCACCTTTAACCAAGCCGTGGCTTGTAGCTCCTGAGAGGAGTGTCTAGAAACCATTTCCAATCTTTCCACCAAGGTTTGTGCCTAGAAATGCCAACTTTGTGAAGCATTTCCATTGAAATAGCGCTCACTAGCCCGTCGAAAGTAGGACGGTCCTGCTTTTGAAGACTTTACTGGGATTTAAAAGAATCCCAGTGCAATAGATGCATGGTAGGCCAGTGAAAGAGTTGATGCAGTGTTTGAATGCCCTTTTTATGAAATATGAGGACCTTGAGCCAAGGAGACTTGGCCAGGGGTTGACCATTCTGAGCTAGAAGAGGAGACCACCATAAGTTATGTTGGTTGATGGAAAGCCCATCACGAAATCTAGCCCCGACCAAATGGAGCCAAGGCTTAACAGTTTCCCAAGAGTGCTAGATGCTCTTGGCCACAAAGGAGCCAACAATTTAAACTGGCTCCCTCATAACCAAGAGGGTGTGGAGACTGATTCCTTTCTAGGTACGCATGTGAAGAGGAAAACCAAACTATATACAATGCTTGAGGAGAATCTTCCAGGCTTCATCCCCGGTGAGAGCTTGGATAATCTATTTGACATAGAGAGCAGTCCCTTGTCATTGAGTGGAGAGCAATCCAAGCCCTCTAGAGTCCTTGGGGAGACAACAAAATTCCCAAGTGACCCAATGAAAACCCTTGTGGGTTTCAGAAGAGGCCCATAAAAATCGCGAAGAAATTCTTCAACCCTACTGTAGGCAGCTTTAGAAGGAGCCCAACAGGAAGAATAGTAGACATGAGTGGCAGCCAAAATTTTAGAGCACACCTGGAATTTTCTGCCCAGTGAAAGAGGCTTAGTAATCCAGTAGGCTAGCTTCTGCTAAACCCTGGAAAGCACGGCTTGCCAAAGCTCTCGAGGGGAAGCCTGAAAGGCGAAGGGGATGCCCAAAAACCGAAAGATTTCTCCCTGCCCAATCCACTTCTAGTTATAGGTTTGGAGCCACGCAGGAGTGGGGAGCACCGATTGTCTGTAGCACAAGGTCTTGTGCCATTGAATTGCAGAACCCGAGGCAAGACAAAGGGTATTAAGGAAATCAAGGGCAACAGTGATAGAAGCTTCATCCTCCAAGAGAGTGATAAAATAATCATTTGTGAATTAGCCATTGACAAGTTGTTCCTAAGAGTCCGACAAAGAGATCCCTTTAACACGTTGCTGGGAGACAACATGGGCTAGGAGATATCCAAAGCCCTCAGCAGCTAGAACATACAAAGCAAGGGTAAGAGGGCATCCCTTGCGAATGGAATGAAAAAGACCAAAAAAAGAAGATTAGTGGCCATTAATGGAAATGCAAGCCGAGGCATCAGAAAAAAACATACGAATAGACTGTATAAAGTTGGGCCCTAAACCCAAGGCTTGCAATATTGCAAGAATGAAAGACCATTCAATGTGGTCATAAGCTTTGGGAAAATCAATTTTAATGAACACTGCTTTCTGGTTCGACCGTCAGGCCCACTCCATGCCTTCCCAAACTGCAATAATGTTATCCAGAATAAACCTGGATTGAATGAAACCAGTCTGCTTAGGACGCACAACTTGAGGCAAGAGGTGATGAATTTTCAGAGCTAGGGCTTTGGCAATGATTTTATAAGAAATATTGAGAAGCGTGATGGGCCGCTAGTTGCAAATATCCTCTGAATCCCCAGGCTTAGGTATGAATTTAATATTACCTTTATTTATTAAATTGCCTAGAGAATTGGTTTGAAAGGCTTCAAGATAAACATGATGCAAGTCACTCCCAACACAGTCCCAAAGAGCTTTGTAAAATTCACAAGGAAAGCCATTAATCCTAGGAGCCTTATCATTGGCCATGGAGGAAACGACTTCCTTGAGATCATCAATTGTTAATAATTGATCACAAAAATTAATCTGGGCCGACGAAAGCCTATGTGGCACAATAGCAAGGCAGTCCTGAAGGGCTTGCTGGCGCGTAGGCATGGGGTCCTAAGAAGTGAAAACCTGTTCATAGTGATGCACAAAAGCCTAGAGAATTTCAGGTAGCTCAGAGAGCACCTGGTTACCATCTTTGATTGCTTTGATGCCTGTGGATGAGTTTTTCGCACGAAGAGCCAAAAAAACTCTTTGGAGGCACAATCACCAATTTTGAGCCAGTGAAGCCGAGCCTTGATTTTAGCGCCTCTAGCAGTATAATTATTTGCCACTTGCTTTTGTTGTCTTAAATCTACCACCCTGACTTGATGTGACGGGGAGAAAGGATTGGCCGCCAAAGCCTCCATATCCATACGCAAGTTGGCATTGGTGGCTTCGTAAGAACGTTGATGAAAGATAGCAAGTTGGCACCCATAAATGCGCAAGAAATGCATAGTACGAATGATGGCATCATTCCACCAAGAAATCTAGCCCGTATGGCTAGGTGGCCTGCACTCTAAATTCCACACCCAATGAATGTGGGCCAGGGTGGGCTTGTGACAAAGCAAAGACGTGTTCAAGAAGAATTGATTCTTACACTTGCGAGGTTGAAAAGACACCCATTCAATGCGAAAATCAATTGGGAAGTGATTAGAAAATTTCACATCCACTAACGGCTTTACAGGCAAGGCAGAACTAGTAAAGGAAAAAAAAGATTGAGCAGAGATCATGGCACGATCAAGGCGTTTAGAGACTTTGTCAGAACCAGCCCTGTAATTGCACCAAGTGTGCCAGAGAGAATGAGAATGGTGGTAGCCCATATTGGGATCAAAAAGGCCCAATTTATTACGCATGTAAAACCACACCTCCCTTTCACCCACTACCCAACGAAAAGGCAAGGTGCCATTCTTGTCATACACCATCTCTACCATGTTGAAATCCCCGCAGAGCAACTAGGTGGCAACTGGAAAAGAATCAACAATCCAATGCCAAAGTAAGCAATGTTCCACGACATCATTAGAGGCATAAACATTAATAATCCCAAAGGAATGATTCTCAATATTGAGAAGAACCTAGACTACCCGCTGGGAGGGGTCAACCCCATGGTCCACCACGCAAGAATTCAATCGTGGGGCAAAAAGAGTAGCAGCTCCACCATGACCAGCCTCATGCAAAGTGCAAAACATTGTACTGGCTGGCCAAATAGAGTGACAAGCCGAAGCAAGCAAAAATCCTAAAATTTTAACTTCCTGGAGATAAAGCACTTCAATCCTTGGATAATTCTTCAAAGTATTCCTAACAAAATACTTCCTAGAGAGGTTAGTTAGACCTCGAACATTCCATGAGATAAAATTCATGGAAAATCTTCCATACTTGCAGAATCTCGGTCCTCTTCACCCAGGGAAGAGAAGTTATTCTTCAAAAATTCTTGTCGAACAAAACCAATCTAAATAGAAGGAGAGAATCTCCATTTTTCAGGCACATATTCACCTTCTTCCGGTGGAGGAGATGGGCTACAAGATCATCGCTGAGTCCTCGTTGTGGAGGAAAAAGTCGATTGAGCACACAAAACAACCATAGGCTAAGGTGTGGCCTTTGACCTAGATTTTACAACAACAAAAGTAAATATTGAGGGAGTAGCTATCCCCTTCTCTAAAGGGTTTGAAACCAGTTTAGTTGGTTCAAGGGCCTTGGGAGCCGACCCAGAACCAGACAACTTACTTTTCTAGTTTGAAATCGTAGTCCACTTTGTTTTAGCCTTAGCAAAAGGCTCTATCAGACGAGGCTTTTCAACATCCCGTGACTGAGAGGATGTACGAGGAACTGTCAAAGGGCAGTCCTTGATCTTGTGGTCAGCTGACTGGCACCGATAGCACGTGTGGGGTAGATTGAAATATGTGACTTTCTGGATGTGTCTAATATCACCAATTTGAATTTCTATAGACTCTTTCAAATCCTTGGATAAATCAACTTCCACACAAACCCTCTTCTGAGGATGGGCTTGGAAGAACCTATCAGGTTTGATACAAACAACCCTCCCCAAAGAGGAAGCAATATGGTTCAAGAAGGGCATGCATGGCAAAGGTAACCCAAGAAACTCAATCCAGACAGAGACACACATTTTGGAGTCTTCTAAGATAGCAAAATCCTAGGTCCATGCCTAGAAAATCAACAAGGAAGACCGAACATACCAAGGCCCATGACCCAAAATAGCTTGGACATGACTAACTTCCGCAAAGCGGAACAAAAAAAACCTTTGCTCAGATTTTGGACCATATCAAGGCAGACCCCATGAGGGACCCAAGCCTTGTTGACCCAATCTTTCAACACACTTTCGAGGGGAGTCCTCCAAACAAAATAACCCACAAGGGTGTGTTGTTCGAACCATTGGCATGTAGAATCAAAATTAGGTAAAGGTAAAACTACATCAGCAGGGGCATTAGAATGCTTACCTCGTGAAAGACTTTCGGAACAAATTTTTTGGGAGCATTTGTTTAGTGGGGGAGCCATTAAACTGTGCCGATGAACCGCTAACACCAGCAAGAATTTTTGGGTTAGTACCGGTTGAAGGCATAATAGACCTCTAAAACTGCAATAAATGCGGTCGTACTCAATGAAGGAAACAATTTCTTGCGTAGGAAGCGTAGTATGATGCAGGAGGGACCACGAATGACCTTAGAAAACACAAAACCCTATTAGAACTCATGCACTACCGTTCATCTCCAGTTGCATTGAAAAATTTGAATGATTTTGATTAGAAAAAATAAAATCTAATAAAATGACATCATGCTCTTTATTTTTTTTAATTTTTTAATTTCTTTCCACCTTGCTTGACGTGATTGGGAATTTCTCCTCTCTCTTTTCCATGTGCCCCAACCTACATATCATTCATTTTTTAAATTTAAATCCTGAACTTCATTCTTCAGGATTGATGGCATGATCTGTACTCAACTGCAATCAATCCATTTTTTTAATTCTTATATTTTAAAACTATCATTATGCATGGTGCGACCCATGGCATTCTTCTTTTGTTATTATTATTATCAAATTTAATCATCTCCCTTCATGGAGCACTCCATCCCCCCTTTGTAGGTATATAATATTTCATTTTCCTTAAACTCCATGTCATATGGTGCAACCTCTTGCATTCTTATTTTTTCTTATCTAAACAAAAATTATATTCTTAGTCTCTTAGAGCCATGACCCTCCAAATTACTCTATATATTGCACTATTCAAATTTAAATTCCTCACCAATTTAACACTTTCGTGCAAATAAAAAATCATATGGTGATCTAATGGAAGATAATGATTGACTCAAAGAAATAATAATTGAGGAGATAGTTTGTTAATTAGAAATGAAAAAAGTGTCATTACACTTTGCTCCACAAATATTAAATCAGAAAAATAATTCGAAGTCAAAATAAAATGAAATGAGAACCAAACTATTTTTTGAGTTATGTGGATCATTCTTTCGTACGGATGCTCTTGCATCAGACATGTCAGGTAGGAAGTTTATAAGCATAAGCTCACAAAAGTGGAATTTAATGGTAGAACCATCCTTTTAGATTCTAAACAATATGCAACAAACTCTATCATTCTGATAGTTTTGAACACCCAAAATACTAAGAGGAGGGTGAATTAGTATTCCTTGGAATTCATTAACTTAAAAGTGCATTACAAAGCATCTTATTAAATTTATAGAAATGGAAAGAAACAATTGAAGAATTCCCGAAAAAAATCAACACAAGAACACTAGATTTACATGGAACACCCTTAAAAGGGAAAACCCTAGTGAGGACTAGCTCACAATATATCATAACTGGTTACAATAGATTACAAGAGGCTCACTGCCTAAAGGGCTCACTACTCAGAGGACTCACTATCTAAAAAATAGGAGGGCTCACTGCCAAAGGAAGATCACTTCTTTTAGAATTACAAAAATATATACAAAAAGGATGGCTCAATCCTAGAATTTGAACTACTTACAATGCATTTTCTATATGTTGAAGATATAGTTCTAGTTAGAATTGAAAATTTGACTTTACACACTTCATTCTAGACTATTACAAGATCACCACTATCACATTTTTCACTTCATTACACACCTCATCATCCCATCAAAAGATTAACCTACTAGATATATTTGACAAATAATCATATCATCAATTAGGTTGGCCTAATTAGATGAAATATTTGACTTAATAACTTGTCGTATCAAAACTCCATCATACATACCTTGCAAAAGTAACTAAACTATGTTCTTCACTAAGATAGGTTGGTATGACCTATAGATACTCCTATGATTCTGCTCCATACTCAATTCAATCTTGCACGACCCCAAAAACCTTATGTTGGCACCGCACAACAAAACTAGTGAAGTAACAACTGAATGAACCAACTGTTCATCCAAAAACTTGACAAGCAGACCACCAAAATACTTGACACTTGGACTGCACACACATCTAACATCTTCAAGCACTTTTTAAATCTACATAACATAATGATCATCCATGGTAGAATGCAACACATTCTAACATGAACTCTGCAACTGTAACTATGTCCCTACTTAGTTTGATACTCTATCATTAATATCTTCTATTATGGAATACATACAACCTTGAAACTTTTCATATAGACTCTTTCAACATATACCATTATCACCTCAAAATTGCATGATAGTATATTTTAGTGCAGAGCAATGCAAACCACAAAATTGATACTTTGTTACATCACTATATTAGTCCAAACTATTCTCATGCTGATAAACCATCACTTTTATAATATATTGTCATAAATGACAACACTATACATCATCATGCTCATGTTTCCAACAATCTCCCCCTTTGTCATTGATGGCAGTACACTTCTCTGCTTCACCCCCCCTTTGAAATCAAGGGCAAAGGGTAGTAACTTCATATTTTATCCCGTTAATGATATATCTACATGAGAATAACCCCCTATCTATTTTATCCATCACCAAAAAGACAAAAATGCATTGCAATGCCATCTACTAACTCTGCATTTTTATTTTGAGATAAAAAAATTTCTATACAATTCAAAAAGAAGTATACACCTTAACTGGATGAGAGTAATATACCCTGATATGATGCCTTTAATTTTGCAATGTGTGCCTCCCAATCCTTCTTGGTGAAGGAAAGCATGTAGCTCTGTCTTTCAAAATGAACATAAAGGTCTTCTTCTTTAGGAGAACTAAGCAGTGTTGTCTTTTGCAATAATTTTTCTACATTTTCCAAAACATCAGTTAAATATGCAAGCCTTACACTTATCATATCTTAGAGCTAATTGTATTGCATTATAATTTTCTCCTTTTGTTCGTGTAGAAAAAATAATTGATCATGTATATTTTCAATGACCACTCTAATTGCTCCATCCCCATCATTCACTAGATCATAGACACTAGAGGCCTAAGCAATTTGAGACTCAATTGAGTCCATTTGATCCTTTACATTTTTGTAGACACTAGCCACTTCAAACGTAATTGAAATAATTATTTGGATTCCTCCAAACACTTTTGAACATCCTTCAATCTTCCTTGCAACTTGGTGTGAGCAATAGAAAACTTATCTGAGGCATCAATTAGCCTTTTATCATTCAAATTCTTTTTTTTTCCCTTTCAATCTTCTCTTCCAAACCAAAAAACTACTCTTTAAAAGAATCTAGTAGAAATTTCAACTATTACACACTTGATAAAGAAGTATCAATGGATACTCTAGGAAGGAATTATTGAAACACCTTGATAAATTCGCCAACCAACTTTGTGCTCTTCTGGTAATTTTGAAGTATCTCCTTTCTTGTGAAGGTATGAAATACATAACCAAGCTACAACTTATGGAGAGGAGAGATCCTATCAATATCCACTTGACCTCTTTCTGCATAGGAATTTTTAGAAGTTGTGCAAACACCAAGTGGTTCGAACTACAATTTCATATCAAAAAGATCTTTGAATGAATCTGTGGAGGGTTTGGATGATTCACAACCTATTATTTTTCTTTCTTCTACTTGTGTATCATTCTTCTCCTTCTCTCCACTACCAAAACACTCTTCTACAATCTTCTCATCTTCTAGAGGAGGCATAGTTTATTCCTTTTGAGCCTTAGTCTTCTCTGAGACTCCTTTCTCATCTTCTTTTCTCTACTCAGTAGTTATCTCCACATCTAGAGGGGTGTTATCTATCAACATATTTTATTTCTCATTTTTCTCATTGACTGGCTCATTACTTTCCAAGAGGGATGTTTCTTGTTTCAATTGGTATTCATCACCTGGAGAGTCTCCTAATTCTTTAAGAATATTTTCAACTATTTTCAATGTTTCTCTCCTTATATTTTCTATATCATCCTTTTCCTTTCCCATTAGAGTGTTTATTCTTTTCTCTATCTTGATTTATTTGGCATACAACTAAGACAACTTAGCTCTTTCCTCATGAGTTAATAAGGAACCAATCTTCTCCAAGGGAAAAGTTTTCATCTTTTCATCTTTTACAATTTACTCTTGTCTTCTTGCTATCAACACACCATTTAGATCATCTAGCAATTGATCTTCAATCTTACCTAGGCTAGCATTAAATGTAACTATGTATTTGACAGTGGCCTCTTCAATTGTTTCCTTATTTGCAATATTGACATTTGCATACATTTTAGTTGTATCCTTTAGAATTCCAAACTCTTCTATAGCATTGAATTATGCATCAAACTTCATGGGATTGTGCTCACGAACCGAAGGGATCTTCTCTTTCTCCTTTCCATTTTTTTACCAATCTCTTCTTGAGAGAATTTGTATTTCCTTTTGTGGAACAATTGGTGTTCTTCCTTTCCTCTTCTTCTTCTTTTGGATTGATATACCTAACTCTTGTTGCTTTTTCATTTTTTCTTCTCTTTGGAGCCTTTTGTTTCTTAGGAAGGTTGGATGTATCTATCTTCTGAGCACCACCTATTGGTTTTGTTCCAAATGGATTTGTAATAGGAAGTGTGCAAGTTGAAGTCCCGCCTAACCTTCTTGTTCTCTATGGAGTCTCCAAAGGAGTATATGTACCTTTGTATTATTTTCCATGGTCCTTAGGCCCGTACCAAAATTCCTTTCCAATTCAACTTTTATCTTTTCAAAATTTTCTTCAATATCTTTCTTTTTATTTTCTAGGTTTTCTTTACTTGATTTCTCTTCATAAGTAAGAAACATTTCAACTATTCTATCTCTAGCATTTCTCAATACAATGTATGCAATCCCAATGCATTCAAACTCATCTACCTCATAAGCTAACTCCAAAACCCATACAATTATGGGTTCAAATACTTCGATGTAGCACTAATCTTTGCGAACCATAAATGTTAATTCATTCTTTACTTATCCACAACTTTACTTGGAATCCTTTCTCTCTCTTTCATCAAAGCTTGAAAAGGTTTAAAGAATCCCCACAAGATTGAATCAGAAGACTCTTTACCAGGAAATCTCATCAAATAATCTCTAATTTGAAAAACTATAAGAATATTAACTTGCCATACAATATTCTTCACTATAGAAAACTCATTGAGAAAGTAAAACATTAAGCAACTGATAAGAGTACCAAACCAAAAAGGGTATTTTTACTCCTTTATCTTTTGTAAATTTTCCAACTATAACCATAGGAGCTCACAAAGATCAAAGTATTTTCCTTCATTTACCATTTGACAAGCCATGTGTATCATGGTGGCAGTGACAAATTCTCTTTTTTTATGTAGAATATCTTGTAACCAATCCTCATTGTAGCATATCTTACCACCAAATCTTCAGTTCCATCCATTGTTAGGGCATGTTTTTCAAACTTGTCTCGAGTAAGCTTCATCACCACTTCATTCTTTACCACCTTCAATATTGGGATAGGTCCTATGGAGTTCAAACTAGTAAGAACCCTACTTTCCTCTTTGGTTATCATATACAACATGTCCAACCACATGAATTTATCATGAATTATGCTTAGAACATACTTCACCCACTCATCTTAAAAAAAAAATTAAGAAATTCTATCAACACGTCCAATTTTTTCTCTGTGAAGCTGGAATACTCTAGTTACAACTCGAAATCATCTCTAATTAGCACCTTTTTTTGGAAACTTTGCTCATTTCAAGTTATCATATGCATCTATCTTCGAATGAATGCAAATTTGTGCATCTTTTGTGTGCAAAACATTTGAAGGAACCCTAGATAACACCCCTTCTTTATCTATTTCCATTGATTTATATAGATGCTTCTTAAATTTAACCCTTAGCCTCTCAAGCACATCAACAACCTAAGGAGTACACATTATAAACTTCTTTGAGCTAGGGTTTGCAAGAAATTATAAATACCTCATGAAAAATTTCCCAGTAGGGTTTCATTCAACACTATAGATCTCATTTTTCTTTGCTCTCCTCTTCAAATGTTTGAACACAAGTGCCTTTTAGAATTTGAAAAGTGAAATATAAATACTTTATCTATGACCTAAAGAGTGCATTAAATGTAGCAGTAAAAAGTTAGGTCAAATACTACCAACCCTTTACTATATCATCATAGCGACCCCCAAACATTCCGCAAATCTTAGCAAGAGATTTCTCACTAGAGACTTCACCAATGGGAACTAAGAAAACCAACCTATACATGCAATAGTATGTTGAAGACATCATCATATCATCTTTGGTGGGGGTTTAGAAATATTTTTGTTAAAATTTCTCCCCCTAAGCTAAATATTTTCTATCTAGTTTTTGGAGAAAACATCTACACCAAAATTTGGCATAGATTCATTCTTCACATCATTCTCTTCATTTTTCTTCCAAATCTTGTTCATCTCCTTATTTACCTCAATTAGATCAATCTTCTTTTGTGGAACAAAGAGTTTCACATTCATTCCTTTGAAAAAATTATCTATGTGTCGGTTTATTGCATTTATAGCATGTGACACCTTGTTGTGGAAAAACTTACTTAACATTTTAGATTTACATTAAGAAGCCTTATACCCAAACCCATTGTATGATTAGTAGTAACCAAGGAATGATCAAGGCATCATACCATTATTGTAACCATTCATCATCCATTGTCTACATTCACTAGCCTTATGACCAAATTTATTGCATGCATAGCATTGAATGAAAAATGATTGAAAAATCTTATTCATCCTATTTCTACATTCTACAACTCTATGTCCAATTTTTTTGTAGAAATAACAGTGACCATTAAAAGATGGGTACCTTTGTGCAGCTAGTTGTCTAATAGGAGGTCTCTTGAAATCTTTCTTTTGGTTTTGGACGTGTTTGATATTGTTCTTCTTATCTCAAGTCTTCCTTTTTTCATTATTATCCTTTTCAACATTGTTTGGAAATTGATTTTACTTTGAGCTTTCTTCTCTTTCAAACCATAATCCTTCTTTATGCTTAGAAGATTTTTGACTAGTAAGCATATCATCATATAAGGTGGAGCTCTTCTTGAATTTTTCCTCTTAACTCTTTTCTTTCTCCAAATCTTTCCTCAGAGAACGATATCTTCTTCAAGCTTTGAGAATTTTGTGTACTTAAATATTTCTATTTGGCATTCAAGTAGTCTTAAACTCTTTTTTTTGTCTTCAACTTGCACTTTCAGATTAGTGATTGTCTCATTTGATTGTTTAAGTTTCTCATTTTTTTCCTTGAGTTTCTCTTTAACTTTCTTGACTTGATTCCTCTACTTCTTGATACACTCATCTACTTCCTTAAGAGTTTCTTATATATATATATATATATATATATATATATATATATATATATATATATATATTCTCACATTCTACTTTATCTAGGTCATCAAGAGCAGATTTGACCTCTCCTTCCATATCAACTTCACAATCTTTTTCAATAAACCCTTCCATCATAATTTCTTTCAGATGGATAGGATACCTCCTAGTTTCCATGCGTTCAACCTCCAATATCTACCTCAGTTATTAAGAAAATTGAAGGAATCTTGCTCTGGTACCAATTGTTGAACACCTAGAATACTAAGAGGGTGGTTGAATCAATGTTCCTCAAAATTTATTAACTTAAAAGTGAATTACAAAGCATCTTGTTAAACTTGTATAAATGGAAAGAAACAATTGAAGAATGCACCACAACAATCAACACAAGAACACTAGATTTTTTACATGGAAAACCCTTGAAAGGGAAAAGCCATGGTGAGGATTAGCTCACAATATATCATAATTAGTTGCAATAGATTATAGGAGGCTCACTACCTTAAAGGATTAGTGCTCGAAGGAATCACTGTCTAAAAAATAGGAGGGCTCACTACTGAAGGAAGCTTTCTTCTTCCAAAATTAGAAAAGATATACAAAAGGATGGCTCACTACTAGAATTTTAATTAGTTATAATGTATCTGCTAAATGTTGAAAACACAGTTCCAATTAGGCTCAGAAAAATATTTACACACTTCATTCCTCAGTATCACAGGGTCACCACTATAACATTGTGCACTTTGCTACACACCTTATCATCTTATCAATGAATTGGCCTTTATATATGTGTTGCCAAAAAGTGTAGCCTTTACATTTTTTCACTCATTTGGGCCTTGTCCCTTGGATTTTGGCCTGACTTTGCTTAGATCTAATGTTTTAATGTGGCCAACACATTCACATTAGATCTTGAACACTCACAAATCTACAAAAACAAATTCTTACACGAGTATATTTTGAAGTGTTGTAACACATTTCCTCACTTTTCTAGGACTTTTCTATAATAATTCACCTAAATAACCCTTTTCCAAGCCTTAGTCTAAAGTATTGTAAGGTTTTGTAACTAACCATCACACTTTCCTAGGCTTTTCATCACTAAAACAATCATTTCTTATGAGAAAATGGTGCCTTAATGAACTTATAGCCTCGACATAAGTGTATTTTGGGAGACAATCTTGTTAATCAACATTAAGCACCTTTTAATTCTTGACTACCACTTGAATTTTTCCAAGTGGACTAATTCGCCACCTTGGGTGACTTAGTTCCACTTGGCATAAAAAATCAAAATTAAATCAAATTTCTAGCGGGATTTTGTCTCCAAAACCCTAAGGTCAGCCTGTGATGTGTTATCTTTGGGGAATTAGGGCATCACATGCATAAATAAGGGTTTTTCTCCTCATTTGATTCCTCTATCCCCCAACAATCTATCCTCAAGCAATCAATCCTCTCAAGCAAGAATTCAAGCACTAAGCACTTCAAGCAACATCCATTGGAGGTGGTTCCTACATATCTTCAAACTTCTTCAACAAGGGCTTGGTGAGTTTTTGTACTTGCATGTTATTCAATCATCTTTCACTTTATATTATATTTCATTTGGGTTTGATTACAACATGGGGTTTGACTATGGCAAACCCCTATTTTCTAACCGTGACCCTTTTCCCCTCTTTGCATATGTGCTTTATTGGTTTGTATGCATATTAATCAAAGAGTAAGGTGTTGAAAAGGTGACTTCATTCCATCCACATCATTCCAAATCAACAAACCCTATAAGGAGCTAAAAGACAACTTGCAAATCACTTTTTGAAGATTCGGGCATGAGTCTCTATTAGAAACATAAGTACAAGTGGACACCTATAGATTCCAAACTTGAAACTCCTAAAAGCTCCAAGTGGACTAAGTTGCCATCATTGGCAAGTTAGTCTTGGTACCAGGCCTGAAAATTGGTTTTTGTGTCTCTAGATACCCATTTTTCAGAAACCTATTGCAACAAAGTTTCCCAAGAGGAGGACTAAGTCAGCCAACCTGGCATAAGTGTCCTAGTCAACATTTTCAATAGATTCTAGAAGATCCCAGAGCTCCTCTTCATTATCCTTCAGTTTGTAGGTGCATCATCTTTGCTTTCTTTAGTTTTTTCATAGTTTGCATGCATTCTGGGTCATCATTAAGTCATTTTACATAGTTTACATTTGCATTAGTTTACCTTTTATAGTTAGTTCATTTCATTTCTTTGCAGCACTTAGGCACACACATCAATCACATTCAAACCCCTAATCTTGAATGAACTCACCAAGAATACCTTAGTGCGCAAGAGGCACCAATTTCTCAACAAGCTCCTAGGTGAAAAACCCTAGGAGCCCATTCAGGAATCCCCTTTCCTTAAATGCATATTTTTGGTGGTTCATTTTGGTGAACCCATCCTTAGAAAAATTATTTTTCACTTCTAATATTCCATTTGCATCTTGGGAAAAAGCTTGCATTACATTAGGGTTTTGCATTGTTTTGCATTCTAGGGTTTCTAATAGTGCATTAGTGAAAAGTTCTTGTTATCTTGCATTATGCATTTTATTTTGATTGAAAAAGTACAAAAAAAATATGCACTTTCATTCTATATAAATGCATTATAAAAGAATAAACATCATAAAAACTAGTCAAAAATTCTAAAAAGTGTCCAAAAAATCAATGTTGGGACTAATTCGCCATAGTAGGAGACTTAGTCCACTTGCACCATTTGCACTATAATTTATGGCATTTCTAGAACATCATCTGCACCTCTATTTTATGTCATTTCATTTATGTTTTTGTTTCCAAATTCTCTATTTTAGTTAATTTATTGTCATTTGTTTACTTCCATTATGGCTATGTCTTTCAAAAAAAATTGGATGTCCTTCAAATCCCTAGTGGATATGTCAAGCTGCACCTTTTCCACTGATCCTAATTACCTTGAAACCACTCCTGATCAATCAACTCCTAATGCATGTCCTCCTTGTGACATTGACATCATTGGAGATGATGATGCTAGCATGAATCAGTTCCTTAATGATTGTCTTGATAATCTTGAAGCAAATGCATCCTTCTACCCATCCATGAAACAACCCGAGCTTCCTACCATGTCACCCCTTGAAACATTTTGTTATCTCCATCATGAAACCCACAACACACCTAAGTTCCCTATCCAAGGTGAACCTATTTCATCTAAACATACCACTCCTCACCCATTTTACAATAACCAAATGACAAACACCCCAATCAACCTTCACCAAACCTATGGAAAAGGTTTTACCATTCCAAGTAAACAAGGTGGTGACACAACAAATGAACATGAAATACACAAATTTTATGAATAACTCTCTTTTGATGAAACTACCAAGGGGATAGGCTATCAAGATTCCCCTCATCACCGTATGCCTACTCGATATTATCTCCAGCTTCGTGATGATGCATGGTGATCTTAGGTTCCCTCCTGATCTGAATTTCCTTCATCCTAAAGAACACCCACCATCTCCCAACACTAACATGGAAAATAATAAGATCATATCAGAACCTCTTTCCCTATTCTCCTCTCACAAAGTAGGAGAATCTAGTAGACATAAGAGGTCTTATAAATTATAGAAACTAAAGTTTCCTCTTCATCCCCCACCTGAATGTGAGAGGAAATTACAACTGCTCCTACAAAAATACCTCATTACATTACCTCCTAGGAATAGGTTGGTAATATTTCCTAGAGATACTAATGTCCCACATTGTGCATACCATCGTGTTCTCGGCCATAGAAGAGATGAATGACATCATTTGAAAGAGATATTGAGCAAGTATCATTTCAATGATGATAATTGCTACCCCCTCAAACCATAAACAACCATCACACACCCTATCATGTAATAGTTGTAGAACATTCTCTTCTCACTATTCCATAATCCTTCTCATCACCCAACTCGGCTCATTCTTTCCTTGCACTCAGTGGGGGCAACAAGTTGTTAGCTTTGCCATAGTAATGCACTTGTCTTTATCCCTTAGCTATGTTATTAACCTCCCGCTTATACCAACTGAGATTGGGAGGTAGGTGACTTGCTTGATGGTTGAAGCAAATTTTCCTTACTAGGACCTTTTACCTTTCCTCTTTCATGTTTTCTTGTGAGTAGCATGTTCCTTCATAATATTTTGTTTGTTGTTATCTCTCTTTTTAAAATTATTCTATTTGTCTCTTCATTCTTCTATATGTCATGCATTTCTTTCACTTTTCACCTTTTTCATTTTCCCCTTCCTTTTAGGGATGATGCAAGGCATTGAGACCACAATGTCTCCTTCATGTTGACCCAAAAGGCCCCTTTTATTTTTCTTTTTCTTTCGCCTTCCTTTTGGGGATGATGCAAGGCATTAAGGCCAAAATGTCTCCTTCATGTTGACCCAAAAGGCTCTTTTCATTTCTCTTTTTCCTTTTCTTTTATTGGGGCGATCCCACAATATTGGTTTACAATTTCTGGGAGATCCTGATTTTTGCTGAAATCACATATTCTTAGAAAATATAATGATTTAAGCCTTGAAAAATTCCATTTAAAGGATTCCAGTTGAAGAGGTTTTGATCGAACCACCTTAGATCAAACCCCCTTGGATAGAACCCTCTTAGTTTTAAACCATACATTCAACGGATTCTCATTTACACCAATCAAAATGCTGATAAAAAACCACTTTTTATTTACCTTTTGGGGGATCAAATGAATTCATTTAAAATTTATTTTTTGTAAGTATGTAGTCCTTATTATAAGCTTACCAAAAAGTATATTTTTAAATAAATTTAATTTAATTATTATATTTATTTTTTATTTCTTGTGAATGTAGGTTTTTCACTAAAAATCAAGCTCTTTGTTTTTCACATGTGGAAAAATAGCAGATTATCAAAATATATATATATATATATATATATATTAGTGCACTAGATATTGAAGTCCTTGATCCAACAAATAAATAAATAAATTTTGATACATACAAAAAAAGTTATGTTGTATACAGTCCGCCTATGTTTGAATTGTAATTGGTTTGACTTCAAAACTTCATTGAGGAAAAATTATTCAATAAAAAACTATGAAACCAAATGAAAGTGCTAGATATCATAGTAACAAATCTAAATTCAAAAAAATAGAATTTTATCCTTCATGATTTTTTTTTTATGTTGTATACGGGGAGCATCACTCCTTAAAAATGGTGTTTACTAAAAAAACTAGTTTTCGAAGGAGATGGAAAAAGAAGTGCAATATGATTCCAAAAAAATTGAAAAAAATATATTTAGAATCTACACACAAAATTTCAGAAATCACTAGTTTGCATCATCTTAGAATTCCTCACGGTTTAGCCATTGTAGGTGCCCGAAAGTGAAGATTTAGTTAGAAAAAATTAGTTCAGTGTCCATTTTGGCAAAAAATTGTAAACCAGTATTGTGGGATCACCCATTGTCCTTTTGGGGATGATGCAAAGAATTAGGACACTCTATGTCTCTTCCACGTTGACCCAAAATGACTCTTTCTTATTCTTTGTTTTCACTCTCTTTATGTCCTTCCAATTCTATCTATTTAGGGGAATGATGATAGTTTTGCGCTCTCTAAACAAAAATTGCAACAATGAACATACTGACCCCAAATCCATAGATCCCTTATGTGTTTGGTGTTTTTCATTTTTGGGGCAACCCCTTTCTTTTTCCTGACATTCTTTTCCTTCCCATGATGTAGCCTGGCTTCGAAACATATCATTTGGCATAGGGATTTCCTAGTTGGCTCCCATGTCCTCGCTTCCTTCTTGCATTCTTTCCATTTCTATTTTAAAGTAATTGCTCACAGTATGGTGTTTTACAATTCCTTTAAAGTGGGGGCATACACTAGCATTATTTCTTTTTGCATTATTTCTTTTTCCTAGTTCTTAGCACAACCTTACTACTTCATATGATGTGTTTCTTACTTTGTGGATGATATTGGGTGTAATGTCCTTCATGAAAGTTATCTATCTTAGCATATTACATTCCTCTTAGTGGCCTGGTGCAACACACTGTATCCCCTAAGTTGCAAATTTTTTATCCTTTGATTGGTCCTCCGTTGGAGACATTGGATGCAATGTTCCCTAAGTCAAAGACCTCACATGAACTAAGCAAAGACTCCTTTGAAAACCCTTTTTGCATTTTAACCTTTGTCATTTTACTTGTTTCATTTTTCACTTTGCATATATGACCACCTTACATAGCACAACTTGCATGCATGTGGTTCCATCCTGCACCTGTTCATGAGTTCTAAGCATATGAGGGGTATCTACAGGATCGTGATGGGCAAAAAAGTCGTGATATATAAGTGATATGATGGCCCATGTGGCTAACAACTTTTTTTTTACCCAAAATTGATGAAACAAAAAGGGTTTTTAAAGGAGATTCTCATCTTTCCACCAATATAAATTATGCTTTACTTTAAATTTAATAAATTATTTTATTCATTTTCTATTCGAATTATGACTAAAGTCCCTATTGATAGGCTAATTGAAAAACATCTATAGCTTTCAAACGGTAACACATTTTTTGAATCTGAAACATGCATCACATTCTATGATTCACATACTATAGGATTAAAACAAAATTGAATTTCATGAATTTTTGAATAAGTTAAGGTGGTCAAACATACAAGTTTTATATTTTTAAAAAAATTTAATAAAAAAATCATAATTAATTATTTACTTGGAAACAAATTACAAAAAATATGCATCACATTAGGACATGATTCCTCTACTTATATCTAATATCTTATAAAAAAATATTATCATTTTATTGTGGTTAGGGTGGTCAGATAGACACCTGCTTCTTATTTTTCCTTGAAATTTAAGTATTACTGCATTGAAATTTCAAATTTTCACCAAATAGATTCTTTTAAAAAAAAAAAAACCTAGTAGTTTAGAAACTACATTCAATTTTCTATAGATTATATTCTTACATATTTTTGAAATAATATAGATAACTTATTCAAATTTTTACGTCAAGTTTCCTAACTCTTATTTTTTGAATTTTCATCGCCACTTAAGGGCCTTGTTTTTCCATGATGATCCTGCACATAACTTAAGGCTTTTCTTGTCTCATGAACCAAAAACTCTTATCTTTTGTGGAACCTTATCAAATTTATTAGGAGGTATAACTTTGGTATGGTTAAGTGGGAAGCTCAACCAGCGGCATGACTTTCCCCATAGCCACATGTGTGTGTGTGGGTACATACCAGCGATATGTTTCTCACCTTATGGGCCTTCTCACCCGGCGGACAACCAAAATTTTGGTCGGCCCAGAGTGAGTACATTTCCTTTTGGACAAATAGCCTAGATTTGATCCACAAATAGTTGGACAAATGGTCGAAGCTTGATCTGACTTTCCCTCTCTCTTCACTCTTTCACATTACTTTCCTTATGTGATCTCTTATACTAATGTTTGGTTTTCCATGGGATCTTGATCCTCGGGGCTTGATCATCCCTCTTGATTATAGTTATCTCATATCACTAGCATGAATACATTGGATCCCTCTCGATATGCATGTCTTGGCTACTTTAGTGTGAGTTTGAAGCAAGTTCATCCTCTCACTAAAGTGGGGGCTAAATGTGTCACCAAAAAGTGTAGCCTTGAACCCTTTTTCACTCATTTGGGCCTTGTCCATGGGATTTTGGCCTGACTTTTCTTATATCTGTTTTAATGTGCCCAACACATTCACATTAGGTGTTGAATACTTGCAAATCAACAAAGACTTAACAAAGTCTTACAAGGGTGTTGTGAAGTGTTGTAAGACATTTTCTCATTTTTCTAGGACTTTTCTATAATAATTCACCTAAATAACCCTTTTTCCAAGCCTTAGTCTAAAGTGTTGTAAGGTTTTGTAACTAACCCTCACACTTTCCTAGGCTTGTCATCACTAAAACAAACCTTTCTTATGACAAAATGTCCCCTTAATTCACTTATAGGCCCAACTTAAGTGTGTTTCCAGAGACAATACCATTAATCAACATTAAACACCTTTTAATTCTTGACTACCACTTGAATTTGTCCAAGTGGACTAAGTCACCACCTTGGACAACTTAGTCCCACTTGACATAAAAATAAAAATTAAATCAAATTTTTAGCGGGATTTTATCTCCAAAACCCTAAGGTCGACCTCTGATGTGTTATTTTTGGGGAATTATGGCATCACATGTATAAATAAGGGTTTTTCTCCTCATTTTATTCCTCTCTCCCCCAACAATCTATCCTCAAGCAATCAATCTTCTCAAGCAAGCATTCAATCACTAAGCACTTCAAGAAACATCCATTGGAGTTGGTTCTTGCATATCTTCAGACTTCTTCAACAAGGGCTTGTTGAGTTGTTGTACTTGCATGTTATTAAATCATATGTCCCTTTACATTCTATTTCATTTAGGTTTGATTACCAATATGGGGTTTGACTAAGGCAAACCCCTATTCTCTAACCCTAACCCTTTCCCCCTCTTTGCATGTGTACTTTGCAGGTTTTTATGCAGATTAATCAAAGAGTAAGGTGTTGAAAAGGTGTCTTCACTCCATCCACATCATTCCAAGTCGACAAACCCTAGAAGGAGCTAAAAGACAACTTGCAGATCACTTTCTGAAGATTCGGACACAGGTCTTTGTTAGAAATAGAGGTACAAGTGGGCACCTATAGATTCCAACCTCAAAACTCCTGAAAGCTCCAAGTGGACTAAGTCACCATCATTGGTGAATTAGTCCTGGTACCAAGCCTGAAAAGTGGTTTCTATGTTTCTGGATACCCATTTTCTAGAAACCTATTCCGACAAAGTTTCCTGGGAGGACTAAGTTTCCCAACCTTGGGTAACTATCCCATTCATCATTTTTAGCAGATTTTGGAAGATCCCAAAGCTCCTCTTCATCAACCTTTAGTTTCTAGGTGCACCATCTCTGCTTTCTTCAGTTTTGTCATAGTTTTCATGCATTCTAGGTCATCATTAGGTAATTTTACATAATTTACATTTTCATTAGTTTACCTTTCATAGTTAGTTCATTTCATTTCTTTGAAACACTTAGGAACACACATCAATCACATTAAAACCCCTAATGTTAAATGAACTCACCAAGAATACCTTAGTGTGAAAGAGGCACCAATCTCTCAACTGGATCCTAGGTGAAAAACCCTAAGAGTCCATTAGGGAATCCTCTTTCCCTAAATGCATATTTTTGGTGGTTCAATATATATATATATATATATATTCCACAAAAAATCATACCATCAATTAGCTTAGCCTAATTAGATGAAACATGTGACCTCATAACCTGTCATCTCAAAACTCCATCATACATACCTTGCAGAAGTAACTGAAGCATGTTCTTCACCAAGATAGGTTTGCATGACCTATAGATACTCCTATGATTCTGCTCTATACTAAATTCAATCCCACATGACCCCAAAACCATTAGGTTAGAACCACACAAAAAAATTGGTGAAGCAACAATTGAATGAATTATTTATTCATCCCAAACCCCAATACATAGATCACCACACCACTTGAAACTCATATTGCACACACATTTAAAATCTTCGGGAACTTCTTGAAATCTACACAACACAATGATCATCAACGGTGGAATACAGAGCATTCCAACTTGAAATCTACAACTATAACTATGTCTCCACTTAGTTTGATACTCTATCACTAATATCTTCTATTGTTGATGACATACAACCCTATAACTTTGGATATAGACACCTTCAACATGTACGATTATCACTTCAAAATTGTATGACAAGATATTGCAATGTAGAGCAATTTAGACCACAAAAACTAATGTTGTGTTACATCACTATCTCAACCTAGAACATAGCCAACTTCCCCAAGAAACACTTGGTCTTCTCTAAACTATATTCATATTGATAAATCATCACTTATAGAATGGGTTGCCATCAATGAAAACACCATACATCATCATGTTCTCGTTGCGAATATATAGGTGCACATGAATTTATTTCTTTTTCCTCTTCTTCCAGCATATTTCTAGAACATTCACCATCTTCCTCCAACAAATTTGTATTCTCTTCCTTCTCCCTCTCGTGGAATCATGTCCACCATACACCTTCATCCTCTGCTAAAGACTTTCTCTTCTTTTCTCTTAGTGGATCAATAATGGTGAAAAATGGATGCTTTATAACCTAGGTCATAGAATACCACCTTTCCCCCATTATCATTCAATAATTCCCTAGGATCCCATATTGGATTGACTATCATCCCAAATTTGAGTTAATTCTCAGCAAGGATGACCTAAGGAGGGTTTGGATTTGAAGGGTTCACCACCAAGAAAAAGCTTGGAAAAGACAATTTAACATTCAAATCACAAAACCTAGTAATGCAAGCCAAATGATGGATGCAAATGACAAAATTAAGTAACAAAAAGTTAGGATGTGGGTATGTGCAGGATCATGATGGGCCAAAAAGTGGCGATATGTAAGTGATATGATGGCCCATGTGGCTGACGAATTTTTCTTTACCCAAAATTGATGAAATGAAAAGGTTTTTAGAGGAGATTCTCAGCTTTGCAAAAATATAAATTATTCTTTACTTTGAATTTAATAAATAACTATTATTGATTTTCTATTTGAATTACGACTAAAGTCCTAATTGATAGGCTGATTGAATTTTTTTTATAGTTTTCAAACGATATTACATTTTTTGAATCCAAAACATGCATCACATTCTATGTTTTATATAATATGGGATTCAAAAAAGAAAAATTAAATTTCATGAAGTTTTGATCAAGTTAAGGTGGTTAGACATACGAGTTTTTATATTTTTTAAAATTTGTACTAAAAAAATCATAATTAATTATTTACTTGGAAAAAAATTACAAAAAGATATGCATCACATCGAGACATGAGTCCTCTACTTATACCTAAAATCTTATAAAAATATATTATCATTTTATTGTGGTTAGGGTGGTCAGACAAACACCTACTTCTTATTTTTTCCTTGAAATTTAAGTACTACTGTATTGAAATTTCAAATTTTCACCAAATATATTTTTTCTTTTGTTAAATAAACCTAATAGTTTAGAAATAACATTCAATTTTCTATAGATTCTATTCTTACATATTTTTGAAATAAAATATATAACTCTTCCAAATTTTTACGTCAAGTTGCCTAACTCCGATTTTCTGAATTTTTATTGCCACTTAAGGGCTTGTTTTTTCCATGATGATCCTGCACATACCCATGTGTGTACTTGGGAACTCTAGAAATTTGATAAAGATTTTGGAAATGCAAAAATATTGACAAAATATGCAAGGGAGGACTAAGACACCCTTACTATTGTCTTAGTCCCGCTGCTATTTTTTGGAAGAAATGCAAAATCTTCAGATGTCGAAATAGAATCTAAAAGAATCTCTTCAAAATACCCTTGGGAGGACTAAGATGACCTTACTATTGTCTTAGTCCCATCTAAATTTATGAAATTTCTAAATGTGATCCCGAGGCTGAATTTTTGCACTTCCTTATCTTAGATCTCAGGTCCTAAAACTTCCAGATTGGGTGTGTAGGTGAGGATTTGCAAAGATGACAACTTTGCTATGAAAATTTACAACTTTTCAACTTTGCACTTCAAATGATCTTCAAGTCTTCAACCTAAATCTCCAAACACAAACATGCAAGAGAGGAAAAAATTATTGATGGTTAGTAAATTGGGGTTTGCCTTGTTCAAACCCCTTCTTGGTAATTAAGAGTATCTTTGACATGATTCTTGAATCTTGATGATGGCTCCAAATGCTTGATGAATTGCTCTTGAATGCTCTTTTGAACTCAAATTTTCTATTAGGAATGAATACTCAAATTTCTATGATGAAAATGAATCAAAGAACCGTGTATTTATACTTATCCATGCTTAATATCTTGAAATTACACCACAACAAGCCAAAATATGAATTCATTAATTAAAGGAGGCTAAATCCTGCCAAGATTTGAAATTAAATCTTGGAAATAACTTAAGGGGGACGAAGACGCCCTAGGTGGTGTCTTAGTCCTGATGCTTGAAACTCGGGGCATAGACTCCAAAAGGGGGCACATTTAATGCACATTTGAAAAGAGGGTCCCAAGACCTTTGGGGAAAAAATATGCCCTAGGTGGAATCTTAGTCTCGACCCAAAAATCAAGGATACACAACCAAAATCATTAAATTTTCATTTACCCTTTTATGTTTCTCAAGATTAGCCATAAAAATATGTAATTTATTTGGCTTGTGGATGAAAAATAGGACCAATTAAGACATAAAAAAAGATAAAAAAAAGTAAGGTGGACCCAAACAAGTGCGAAAATTCAAGGGTATGCATTTTCCTACACTAAATTTATCCCTCACTTTAGTGAGAGCATGAAATCTCTTCAAACTCACACTAAAGTAGCC
This sequence comes from Sequoiadendron giganteum, assembly GCA_007115665.2. Classification (NCBI taxonomy): domain Eukaryota; kingdom Viridiplantae; phylum Streptophyta; class Pinopsida; order Cupressales; family Cupressaceae; genus Sequoiadendron; species Sequoiadendron giganteum. The sequence goes on along the minus strand of CM021100.1, from coordinate 612,916,536 downwards.
AACCACTCAATCAACAAGGGTTCAAATGTACGAATTCTAGTAAGATAGGATGAAAATAACCAAGAGGGTGGCCAAGTCCCCAAGATCAGGATCCTATGACAGACCAAGATAGACACAAAGGAACACAGTTGTGGATGATATATGAAGCCATAACCAGATCACCATCATACACCATCAAAGATAGAAAAAGGAAAAAGTAAAAAGAAAAATGCAATGGATCAAGCTTCAATTGGCCATCCAATGTACTATAGACTGGGTCTAGGCTATTTTCCAAAGAGGTTTAAAAGTGGAACATGCTATCCACTATGCAAACAAATGTGCATGCTCACAAGGGCTAGTGAAGCTAGTTGTATACTAGGTGAGCCCCAAGAGATCCATATCAAAGTCATACCCCCATGACTATCATAAGGACAAAAATAAAAATGCATGCTCACGTGAAGCTAGTTGTTCACTAGGTGAGCCCTGAGAAACCATATCAAAGCCATACCTCCATGACTTTAATAAGGTACAAAGATAAAATTTACGGTCATAAGGGCTAGTGAAGCTAGTTGTTAACTAGGTGAGCCCCATGAAACCATATCAAAGCCATACCTCCATGACTTTAATAAGGTACAAAGATGAAAAAAAGTAATAAAGAGGGATGTTTGAATGGATTTTACTTAGTTTATGCAAGGTCTCATCTTAGGGAACATTGTTCTTAATGTCTCCAATAGAGGATAGGTCAAAGAAATATCAAACTCTCAGAGGAAATCAAACCCAATGACACCACTAAGAAAAGGACGCATAACAAGAAGAAATAAAATCGCACAGTGAAAAATGAGTGTCACTATATGCCCCCACTTTAAAGTGGTTACTAACACCATTTCTATGAGAAATTTATTTAAAGTAGAAGAAGACATGAGTGCTTACTCAAAAATCCCTTTTCCAAGTCATATGTTTCCGATAAGCTACATGATGAGAAGGGAAGGGATTGCCCCCATAATGCATAATTCAGTATGTCACATGCAAGCCAACTTAAGGAATGTCATCCACATACCAAGCTTTCCCTTATATATATATGAAAGGTGGTAAACTAACCAAAAGAGGAAATGACAAGTGACATATGAGGACAAGGCTACCTAACCCCTTGCCCCCACTTAGTGCAGGACAAGGGTGAGACGAAATGATTGATGAGAAACATGCTCATGTAAAAATCAGTATCAACTAGAGGAATTAGGTGCTTCAACACAAGGAAGAGAACCACACTCCTTAAGATGTTGAATTTAATAACTTAAAGCCTTACATTCATTAGTATAATGACCATGAACTCTATGATATACACAAAATGAACTCTTGTAGTAAAACTTATTTCATGTTCTTAGAGGGAGGAATATCAAACGATCTTGGAGGAGTCTCGAAAAGATACCCTCTTGATCAATGGTAGATATTGCTTTATTTTCTAAGAAAGATGTTTCTTGCTTAGCACAAGGTGTCATACCTACACAAGACTCTTTAGGTTGCGATATTTTGTTCTCTTAATTAAAGGAAGGTGTAAAATCTATCGAATTTGAATTGTAAGTGTTTAGCATGATGGAAATGATGTTAAGAAAGGTCTTCTCTAGTATCTATCAATTCAGGGTGCACTATTGTTAAAGTCGGCTTAGAAGAATATTTTGTTGGAGTGTTGATATTAAGTGAAGGATTTTTTGATGGTTTTATTTCTATCAAAGGACAATAACCAAGACCACAAGTTTTTTATTGCATGTCAGCCTCTATAGGGACATTGATATCTTGTTCTCTAGAACCACATCCTTTTCAACTATATCCAAGTTGTTTCATAATCGCATAACCTCTTCCATAAAGCTATTTCATTTCTTTAGTATTCGGTGGTTGTTGATAGTCTATCTCATTAAAAAAAATTATATAATTTTATTTTTCTTCTAAAGTGGTTGAGGTGGATTCTTTTGAAGGGTCATCCGAATTTTGTGTTGAAATTACTATCTTTTCTTTACCCTTTTTAGAGTCTTTGTTTATGATCTTGTATTCTCCCATGAATGTTGGTTTGAAACTCAATGATCCCAAATCATCTAGCGATATCATTTTGAAGGGTTTATGGCATCTATCTTTTTATAGTTCTTGCATGGGTTCTACTTGTATAGTTGGTATTAATGTTTCCAAAGGATTCTCCTTGTTGTTCTCAATGTTCAAACAAATATTTGGGTCAAGGTCAGCTTCAAGTGTATACACTTTGTTTTGTAAATATACTTCATTTTATGATGAAGAGTAGAACCTGCACCGAATTCATTGCATGAATCCATAGTCTACCTAAAATGAGATTGTATGAAATATCTGAGGCATAACATCGATTGTTGTTTCTAATGTGGCCTTCCCAATTGTAATAGGCAAAGTGATCACACCAAGCGGTTGTTTTCCAACATTTTCAAATCCCATGATAGATAAAGAGTTAGGTTGAATTTTTTATTTATCAAAGCTAAGCCTATAAAAGGGTCACACTACACACATTAAGGGTTGCGCCATTGTCAACAAGGGTTTTCTTTATCCGTGTCATTGCATATTGAGATATTATTATGAATGCTTCATTTTTATTTTTGTACTTCCGCAAGGGGAGTTCACTTTGGTGGAAAACAATATCAACATTTATTCCTTGAATCATGGTTTCTATTTAATGTGGTTGTGCATTAGAAGAGATAGGAACTTGTTGTAAAGCACTTTGAATCATGTTATGATAGTGGGGGGAGGATTGAATAAGGTCCCATAAAGATATATTAGCATGATTATTCTTAAGTTTTTTGAAAAGATTATACCCCTTTCCACTTTGTGAATACAAATGAGGGGCACTAGGCAAGATAGGATTGGGAAATGGGAGGGATGTTGAAGGTGTTTATATTGGTTGTGGATTTTTCCTAGTGTTGTATGTATGAGAAATATTATTCTAACTCAGTTGTTTTGAAACATTTTTCTTAGGTGGTTCAAGGATAAGAACGGGTTTTGTTTTGAACATAGCTTTTGAGAAGGTGGATAAATGGTAAGTTTAGGTTCGGGAGAGTACTTCAAGGGGTATCTAATGTGGATAACCTCAAAAGACTTATCCTTATTTTCATGATCTCTTAGTGAATGGGATTTTATTGTAACTACATCATCTTCATCTAAGGAATTACTATTGTCAATGTTCTCATTTTCTTCCATCATTATATATTCCCTAGTAGGAGAGTTTTTAGGAGAACTAGAAACCAAATGTTATTGACATTAAAGGATTGGTTCTTCCAAAATAACTTCATCCCAACTAGAGTAATGATCATTGAGTTAATTTTCTTTCTTATCAATGATGTAATTATCTTGTTCAAGAATGTTTCCCTCATGACTTTCATTGGTTGTATTTTCTAACACCAAGGCGTCTTCCTCACAACTAGGAGAGATAGTAGGAGAAGAACAAAAGTAATTATCATGATCATCCGTAATTTCATTTATTTTTCTTATAATGTCTTCCAAAATAGGATAGGTAGGGAAAGGATCACAAAGAGTATTATCATAGATATTAAAGTTTTGATCATCCCACACCAACATATCTTCACTTACACTTTCATCCTCTAGAACATTATCACAAGAGGTGAAGATGTTGGGAGATTAATGTAGACTAGTTGAGGTCTCAATGGTTATGTGGTCATCATGATTACCTATGGTTGTGTGTTCTTCTTCATCAATGTCTTGTTCACTAAGAGAGGTAAGAGGAGAAAAACAACTAGGACTCTCAAAACTCTCATTGATTTGTTCTTCTAACACCAAAATATCTTCTTCAAAAATAGGAGAGATATTAGGAGAAGAATGAATATGATTGTTAGGATTTTCCAAGGTTGTATTCTCTTTCACTAAAACACTCTCATAGGGAGGGGATATGAAATTTTTCTTGGTGTGCCTAGAAAGGTAAGGTACTAACATTGTTTGAATAAAAATGAAAATCACTTTTGACCATCTCATGCAATGCTTTAATAATGTAAACAATGTATATCCAAAGATGAAAAGTACTTTTATCCAATGTATGCAAGACTTAAAAAATGCAAACAAAGTGTATCCATAAATGAAAATAAATTTTATCAAACTTATGCAAAGCTTTATGCATGCAAACAGTGTGTATGAAAAAGTGAAAAGTACTTTTATCCATGTTATACAAAGTTTCATAAATGTAAAAAAAAAAAGATTTTCAAACTGAAAACAAGGTAATTTTCTGATTACACTATGCAATAGACTAAAAATCAGATGTTGTAAATGCCATTTTTTATTTTTGACAATGCACTGAATGAAGACCAATTAAGCTAGATTTAGTGAAATGCATGTAATTGAAATTTAACCAACTAAAGCAACTAACCAATGGAAGCAAAAATTGTGTAGAAAAGTAAATTTAAACATTGGAAACTATAGCTTTAGACTCAATAGGGACTAAGATGCTAGAAAGGGCATATTGATCCTACTGAACGAATTTTGAGGTTCCAAAAAGTGGAATGGAAAGCGAACAACCTAGATAGGATTCTGAGGAAAACACTCACAGAGGGACTAAGACACCAGTAAGGGCGTTTTATTCCCAATAAAGGTTTTTTTAAGAAAAATAGAAAAATATGTATTTTTTACAGTGTTCCCAAGTTTCCTACTTAGGAACTTGATGTTTAGAAACAAAAAAGTGTACAAATGAATGTAAGAAAAAGTGACTAAAGAAAAGAAATTAGATACAAATTTGAATGCAGTTTTTTTCAATTTTGAATGTAATAACAATGTTCCTAAATGCAATTAGGATGATTGACATTGTACTTTTCATTTTTTTAATGAGGTAAAATGATGCAAGAAAGAAAAAATGCAACCTATATGCACTTTCACGAATGCAAATATGAGAAATCCTAGATGCAATGCAACCCAGATGTAGGAATTTAATGAACTCCAAATCAAAAAATGAATGTTCTAAAATGTCAAGTTCACCAAAATGAATAATGGTTAAAAATGGGTGCTTTATAACCTAGGTCATAGAACACCACCTTTCTCCCATTATCATTCAATAATGCCCTAGGATCCCAAATTGGATTGACTATCAACCCAAAGGTGAGTCAATTCTCAACAAGGATGACCTAGAGGGGTTCTTTTTGGCTTTGAAGGGTTCACCACAAAGAAAAATATTGGAAAAGACAATTTAACATTCAACTCACAAAACCTAGTACTACAAGCTAAATGATGAATGCAAATGACAAAATTAAGTAACAACAAGTTAGGATGTATGTACTTGGGAATTTTGGAAATGGGATGAGGATTCTAGAAATGCAAAAATTCTATCAAAATATGCAAGGGAGGAGTAAGATGCCTTTACTGTTTTCTTAGTCCCACTATTGTTTTTTGAGGGAAATGTAGAATCTTTGGATGTTGAAACAAAATCTAAAAGAATCTCTACAAAATACCCTTGGGAGGACTAATATTCCCTTATTGTTGTCTTGGTTCCAATCTAAACTTTTGAAATATCTGAATGTGATCCTGAGGCTCAATGTCTGCACTTCCTTCTTCTTAGATTTTAGGTCTTGGAACTTCCAGATCTGGCCTGTAGGTGAGTTTCTATTAATATGACAACTTTTCTATGCATTTTTACAACTTTGTAAATTTTCACATCAAATGATCTTCAATTATTCAACCTAAATCTACAAACACAAACATGCAAGAGAGGAAAAACTTGTTGATTGTTAGAAAATGTGGGGTTTCCTTGGTCAAACCCCTTCATGGTAATTAAACCTTAGAATGAAATAGAATATTGAAGGGAAATGATGAATGAACAAAGTCCTATGTTACAAATCACCAAACCCTTGTTATGAAATTTACAAACTTATATGAAGTGGCTAGCTTGGATGTGGATCTTGACTTGAATGCATGCTTGATAGATCTTAACTTGAATTGCTTTCTTGAATCAAAACCCTATATCAGAAATGTTAGCTTAAAAAAATGCATGATGAAAGAACATATTTGACATGATGCTTTAATCTTGATGATGGCTCCAAATGCTTGATGAATTGCTCTTGAATTCTCTTGTGAACTAAAATTTTCTATTAGTAATGAATACTCAAGTTGTTAGGATTAAAATGAATCAAAGAACCTTGTATTTATACTTATCCATGCTTAATATGTTGAAATTACACCACAACAAGCCGACATATGAATTAATTAATTAAAGGGGGCTAAATCTCGCCAAGATTTGAAATTAAATACCAAAAATAACTTAAGGGTGACTAAGACACCCTAGGTGGCATCTTAGTCCTGAGGCTTGAAACTTAGGGAACAGACTCTAAAAAGGGGCCCATTTAAGGCACATTTGAAAAGAGGATCCCAAGACCTTTGGGGGAAAAAGACACCCTAGGTGGCATCTTATTCCCAACCCAAAAATCAAGGACACACAACTAAAATCATTAAATTATCGTTTATCCTTTAATATTTTTCATGATTAGCCATAAAAGGTGTAGTTTATAAGGCTTGTGGATGCCAAATAGGACCAATTAAGACATAAATAAAGATAAAAAAAGCAAGGTGGGCCCAAAAAGGTGTGAAAATGCAAGGGTATGCATTTTACTACATTACAGTTGGATCCAACCCACCTTTATTTGGCCTCTTCCACCAAACAAATTCTCCATTTGTGTCCTCTTTCATGGGTTTTGATCCACCACAAACCAACCACCTCAACCAAGTTTCACCTACAAAATCCACTACAACTTCTATATGTAAATATATACTATACATGCATTGATTTGCAATTAAATCATCTACTTTCATCTTTGCAAATAAATTAAACTCTATATTTACCTCTTTCTCTTTTTCTATCTCAACATCTTGTTCATCATCTTTTATTGTAATATTTATCTTTTTATTCTTAAAATCCTCCATGTATGCATCTTCACAAGGCTACTCAAATTTATCACATATATTCATGTCCTCTAATGGATAATTTATTTTTGCAGTCCTTGCTTCTTCTTCCACAGCTGTAGATTTAAACTTCACCTCCATCATTCCTTTGAAAAGACATACATCTCAGCTACAAACTCTTTCATCTTTTCTTATTTCTTCTTATCCTCTTACATGAGGATATCTCCTTCAATGCCATATGATTGAAATTATGTTGCAATTTCTCTTTTACGTATAAATAAAATATTAGAAAAAGGGTTATAAAAATTATGAGCCTCTAATGAATCTTGCCCCTTATCATATTCTCTTTGTTCAATGAATTTTTTTTTCTCCATCAAATTTTTAGCTTCAATATACATCAAATTTTGGATTCTCCTCATCTCTTCTCTCAAAAAGGTTCCATACTTATCCTCTTCAACCTCCTCATAAAATTTTGGGCTATTCATGTTCATAATTCTATATTGTAAACATTCTTCACCTGCTTCACATAACTTGCTCCATTCATAAGGAATTTGATGCTCTTGGTGGGTATGTGGCGAGACAACCATAATACATGAAGAGGATTAATCATCACATCTCAAGGTGATTAAACTTGGTGAATCCTCTGAGAAAACAAAAAAAAAACATGGAATGGAGTTTCCATCATATCTCAGGATGATTGGCCTCGGTGGGTCTTATCAGAGAACAAAAAAAATAGCACAAAACATAATAAACCATCCCCTAATGTATAATGTTCAAAGCACACCATGATATATAATGATCATGGCGACTATGATTAGGCATAGTATGGGTCAAAATATTTATCAAAACATAAAAATATTAATTAAAATATCAATGATAAATCAAATATAACAGAGATAAATTAAAGAATTAAACAATCAACTATCGACATACAACATTATTACATATTTATAATGTGATAATAGGATAATTTGATGAGGATTATGTGTTATTTGGGAAATGATCCATATAATAAAGGAAAGTGATGGATGAAGTATTTTGAAAGGTTAAAAAATAAAAATGGTGTGAGAGCTATATTTTATTTAGGTTGATGTCGAGTTCTTGAATTGATGTTAAAATTACAATGTTTCAAGTTTGTATTTTGTGGGTATGAAGCAAGTGCTACAATGCAAGGTATAAGTGGTAGAAAATATGGGATTTTCTTAATGGGATGGAGGGGATGAAAATTATGTGTACATGAAACTTAATTATTCTATAAGGTATCTAGATCAATAAGTGAGCCAAATGACACAACTCAAGATTTATTCCAAAGTGGGAAGTAACCACCTACCCTTAATGTAAAAGAAGGTATAGAATTCTATGGATGGAGGAGTGGAATATGGTGATGGGAATGGATGAATAGGTGGAATACATAGAATTATGGATATGTGGTGGATGAGAACTTTAAATATAGAAATTTTGAATATATTAAACATGGAATTTGAAAGCTAGTTTTCACCATAGTACTTCTCCAAATGCAACCAAAAGTGGTTTTTACTAGAGAAATTTTTTCCTTTACTAATTCATTTTTTATATTTTTCATTTTATATTTTTCCCATAAAAATTCTTGAGGTTTAGGATGTTGATAGGCTCATGAAGCAAGTTACCCTTGGGGGTAGCTAAGTCATATGATCATGAACCATAATTAAGGATGACAACATATGGGCCTAACTAATTAGGATCTTTTTTCCCTGCTTATCTCTATCTTGTAGATTTTTATAGTCTCCATTAAGCACAAGATATCCAACCTCAAGCCCATGAGCTCTAATTTTATTATTGAATCTATGAAATAAACTATAGATGGTTAAGACAATTGAGTCATTTTTCATCAATAATTTATTTCTCATGCAAGCATACTATTGCAAGTATGAATGTATTGTCATTTATTTTAACAGGAAGTCTACTGACTTGTGTTTTTATTGATGTCAACTATGTGTTAAGGAATTTGTTGCATGATGAAGATGTTGAGGATATTGAAAAAAATATGAAAAAGAGGAAAGAAAGTTGATGCAGGTTGTGCATGTATAATTAAGATATTGAGGAAGTGTTGTGAGAACATGGAGATATATTTTGTTGTAGTATCTAAAAAAGAGTTGGAATGAAGTAATGAATTGAGATGATGTATCTGGTACTTGATTTCAAAGTTCTTTTGAGAAAATTTGATAAATAGAGAAAACAATGGTGTGCAAGTATTCAAAATGTGCTCTGGTATTGTTCTCTATGTTTATTTTGTATAGATTTTATGCCTATGTGGATCTGATATGTTGTTCATGGTTGTGAAAGGTTGCTATATTCAAAATTTTGGTTTCTAAATTGTTGTACAAAGCAAGATATTTTTACTAATGTGTTAACCAGGTTTTTATTAATGTTTTCTATGAACTAGGAGAAATGTATTTTCTTCACATTTCTCCATTATTTAGCTTTAGGTTGTGCAGATTTGGGAAGTTTCTTATAATTCTTGTATCTTTATGTATTCAAGGTTTCACTTGATTTGGTGTTCTATAGAGCGAGTTTCATTTGTTGGTATGCAAATAAGGTTTACCAATTGTTCTGAGTTGAAGTATTTAAATAATAAGATCTTGGATGAAGTATTTGATGAATATCATGTAGTTTATGGATTATTCTAGATCGTGCTCAAGTAAATTCTATTGTACAAAAAATTTAGATTGATTTAAGGAAGCATGCACTTAATGATTATGGTGTTTAGCACAGGTATTGGTTGATCTTGTGTTAACACTACATGCAAGGCATGCAGAAGAATTTTGAGGTGTGTTGGGATTTATTTGGGTCCTAATTAAGGATTTATGTATGTTTCCTTCATTCTTATCTACTGTGGGAATGTTTAGGTGCCAACCTATTTTGAATTTGTATGTATAATAGCTAGTTGCCAACATTGGAGAAGGTTTTTGAGGTTGAGGTTGATACAAATAAGGGTGGTGTTTTTGTGATTTGATAGATTGAAGGAATAGAGAAGCAAGGTAGATGTGAGATCAATTTGAGTGTTGTGTGTGATACGAATTTGAGCATAGTAATGCGAATTTTAAGTGTTAGGGTTCTTGAAGGTAGCAAGTTGAAGGCATTTTAAATCATTCAAGCAAGGTTGTGAGATTGTTGGAGCATTGTGGTGGATTCCTTGTTACATTGAGAAAGTGTTCTCTTTGTAATATTCTTCTTCTATCTTCTTGTATTTCTTTCTATGGCTATGAGCCCTAGTTGTGAGACTTTTTGGATAGTGTGTCCTATTCTGGCAATGAGCCCTTGTACCGATTTTTCAATTACTTGTATTGTGAGATAATCCTCATTGTGGTTTTCCCTTATTAGGTTTTCCATATAAATCTAGTGTTCTCTTGTTTATGGTGTTTTTATTCCAATTTTTTATTTGCATTTCATGTTTAATCACATCAACTAAATAAGGGTTTAATTAATGCATGTGGATCTAATTATTATTGAGTGTTTTGAAGTTTTGATTTTCTACAACTGATTCACCCGCCTCTCAATTGTCTTTTTCATTCAATAATTGGTATCAGAGCAAGGTTCCTTAGAGAAGAGTTTAACCATTTAAGGTAGATCTAGAATGGTGAACAAGGTTAGTTTGGAATGTCCTAGATTGAATGGCACACATTATGCATTCTAGAAGAAAAATATGGAAGAATATATGTCATCTCAGGGATACGAAGTTGAAAAGGCCTATCAAAGTACATATACTCCACCTCTAAATGGTCCAAGTACAAGTGAAAAAATAAAAGTGCATGATATCAATGGTAAGGCAAGATTTATTATTGTTAATTGTCTTTCAAATACTAAATTAGTGAAAGTTGTGAGTTTGAATATTGCTAAAGAGGTTTGGGATAACTTAGAAAATATTTATGAAGGAGATGGAAAAGTCAAACAAGAAAAGTTTTATAATTTGAAGGCACAATTTGAGACCTTGCATATGTCTAAAGACGAAACAATCAAAATATACATGCAAAGAGTTGATGAGCTCATGAGCTCAATGAGAGGTCTTCATGCACAAGTCAAAGAATCTAAAGTGGTAAATAAGTTTCTCAGGTCTCTTCCTGATTCTTATAGTGAAAAGGTGTCTATTATTAAGGAAATTATAAATATTGATACTTATTCTAGAGATTGGATGATTGGTACACTAACTTCTTTTGAAATGAGAAAAAAAGGCTCGAAAAAGGCTATAATTGTAGAGACTACTTTCAAGATCGGAGAATCAAAAAAGGTTGAAGATTCGGATAGGGAAGATCTTGATGATGTGGAAGCTAACTTTGTAAGAAGAATGAAGAAGGGTACCGGTAAGCACAAAGTTAAACTACCTTTAAAATGTTTTAGTTGTGGTGAGATGTTTCATTATGCTTCAAGATGTTCAAGAAGATCTATAAACAATAAGAACAACGAAAATAAAGAAAAATGATTAAGAAAGCTTACTATGTGAGAGAAGATGGTTGAAATTTTGATGATGGATCTGACTATGGAGACTTTGATGACAATGAATTATTATTCTTGGTTATTAAAGAAGTTCCTAATTTTGCTTACTCTAAAATTTGTGTGAAGGAAAGTGATCCAAAGAATAAGGAGAAAGTTAAATGTACTTTGGTATCTTCCTTTCATGTTAAAGAAGATAAGAATTATTGGGTTGTTGGGAGTGGTTTCTCTAATCAAATGACAAGAGACAAGAGTAATTTTTTTAAACTAGAAATATATGATGGAGGAATAGTTAAATTTGGAGATGATTTAAGACCTAAGATTTGTGGAATAGGTTCAATCAGTTTTGATGGAAAGCATAACACTGATAATGTTTACTATGTTAAGGGTTTAAGGCATAACCTTTTAAGTGTGGAAAAATATGTAGCAAGGGACACAATCTTATGTTTAAGGATGTGTAGCATAAAAAAAAGGGTCCTCTAAATTTTTTGCATTCATTTGGGTCCTCCTTGGAGATTTTGGCTTAATGTTGGTTTGATTTAGAGTTGTAATGTGGGTAACACATTCACTTTATCTCTTGGGCCCTTGTGAACTAATGTATTTTAATGGTACCTTGTAAAGGTGTTGTAAAGTGTTGTAACACACTTTCACACATTTCTAGGGTTTTATCAATTAATTAAAGGGTAAAAGCAAGAACTTGGGTCCACAAAGAGGGAAAGTTTCAGCCAAAACAAAAAAAATCACAGGAAACACATACATGTTTAAAAAAATGCACACGTTACGGATCAGGGACCCAAGCCTAAATCTGAACACGTATGCGTTATGATTCAGGTACGCGAACCTAAAACTCATTAACGTTTCTTAAAGCTATTTATTTTTTTAAATAAGTGTCCATGTTTTCATTTTCACTGTGAGTTTGAGCTTTGCCAGAGAAGGAGAAGGAAGATCGTGTACGCATTTTGAAGGGCGTTATTGAAGAAAATTTTCACTGCCACCTCCTCCCATCGACACAATCGACCTCAATGACCTCTCGGTTGCTTGAATTCTCCCATTTTTTTGCTTTATATCTTGCATTTTTATTTTATAATTGTTATTTTTATTTTTTTGTTTCTAGTTTGTTTTAGTTCAATATTTTATAGTTTTTAAATTTCATTTAATTAACCAAAAACATCAATGAAACAAAGAACATTAAATGCAAATTGAAAACCATAAAAAAAAAACCTAAATTGGACACATTTAATTTAGAAATTTCAAAACCCTAAACCCTAGGTTCCAAAAAACATAGGTCCTTAAAAACTAATTTACCCAGGTTAATCCTTGGACCTAAACCCTAAAACATAAACTAAAACCCTATTTACCCTAAAACCTAAACCTAAAACCCTAATATTTTCACCTTTTAGATAGTGCAACTTGAAAGTACAATCAATACTTTCAATGTAACCATTTGTGTTGAGAAATGAGATGTTTCTTAACTAGTTTGAAACAAATCATAGCATAAATTAATGAGGTTGATCTAATTAGGATTGATCATGTTGCTAGATGTTACACCATTTCCATACTCAACTATATAGTTTAAACATTCTCATTTTTTAGTATGGTTACAAGTTTCAATCTCATTAGGAATGATCATGTTGCTCTTGCTCAACTTGAGTAATTTCAATTTAGAAATTTCCCTCCTTCCTTGCTTTATTTTGCGTCCTCCTTTTCATTGGTTCTTAACTTTCACTTCACATAATTTAGAAGTATCCCTCCTTGGAGGTTTCTTACATTTTTTATTTGACATAGATATGTTTTCATGTCATCAATCTCTAAATAATTTTATAGTAAAGATCTAATTTGTTCCATTTTTGCATGATAAACTATGCACACCAATTCACATGTATAAATATGATTTCATTGTACAACTAAAAAATTTAGTGAAGTCTTTGTGTACTTAAAGAAGCCATTTTCAATATGTGAATAGAGCTCAAGCTCATCTTTTTTTATTTTGTGCATTGCAATTACCACTAAGATATATATGTGTGTGTGTGTGTGTGTGTGTGTGTGTGTGTGTGTGTGTGTGTGTGTGTGTGTGTGTGTGTGTGTGTGTGTGTGTGTGTGTGTGTGTGTCCCTTTGAATTTCTTCTATTAATTTTTTATTCTTATCTTTAGTATCTTTGAAAATAATGAATGAGATTATAAATTAATGTTAGTGTTAAACTTATTATTTCTTCTTAACTAATTTGTCCCAATATAGAGAACTTGTGTCTCTTATTATGAAATTTGAAAATTTAGATAAATCAATTTATGTCCTCAGATTTAATTAAATTATATGTCATACTTGATAAATACATGTATTCGCAATCGATATACCTTAGCTCTATAGATATACTCTTGTTGGGAAACAACCACACCTATGAGTAAACTTCCCCTCGCCCCAAAAGATAAATCTCTAGACTCATAAAAACTTAGAAGAAGAAATTACTTATTGATGAATTAGTTAATTAATGGTAGGCTTGATATTTATGAGCTCCATTGAGCACCCTTGTCTAACAATAATCCTAATATAAATAGAATCTAGTATATTTTTACTTGAATTAAACTACATGCTTTTCATCATTTACCCATTTTGACACTCATTCTTGATTTTTTTCATAACCTAAATTACCTTGGGGACTTTTCCTTCTCTTTTTCCACCTTTATATATGTAATAGAAGACACCCTAAACAACCCCTAACCTCCTATCAACACCCAATTTGAGAAATCAAAGTTATATATCTACATGTGTCTTATTTTCATTCTTTAGTCCTTTACCTATAGAAATTAAATGGTTCCTCACCTCATGTTCATAGTCTCTATTTCTAATATTCTTATTTAATTTTTTCAATCATGATTCAAAGAAGCCTCATTGTTGATATCGTAGCCTTTTGTGAGATCTCAATTCTTGATACATTTTATCCAACTCCTAGTTTAAATGTTGATGGTGATTTATTTAAATAAATCTTAAGTCTTTACCATAATCCATGTGGTTTTATTTATTTTAAATAAATCAATTAATGCATATCATCAAATTTGGCTATAGTTTAATTATCAAGTGATATCTAGCTAAAAATAAGTTTATGGACTCAATTTAATGTGTACATGCTATGGATTTTTAATGTTATGGATTTTTTAATGTTATAAATCAAATGGTCTTCAAGTGAAATGTATTTTGAATTTGTGCACATTCAATGTGATTTTTAAATAAATTTAAAATTGTGTGCATTATTTAATTAGTTTGTTGATATATATTTTTTAATTGTTTAGCATGCAATTGCCATTTGATTACATTCACATGGATCCAAAATTTAACATAAAAGATTTTATGCCCAATGCAAAAATTTATGTAGATCCCATACATCCAAACCCACCATCACAACAAAACCCCACACCTCCAAACTCTCCACCTCCTAACCCCTCACCCACCGTAGTAGATCAGAAACAATTAAGAGAGAGCATTAGAGCAAATCTTATTGTGATTCAGGGAAATATAGATTTGATAAAAAATGAGCCTAGAATCCTCCCCCATCTCACATGGTTTACATCTACAATGTAAACTATTGTCAATTTTGTTTGATCTATTGATGTGGACCTAGATAGGTTCCATCAATGGAGAGAAGAGAGGAGATAATTCTATGCAAATAGGTTATCTTATAAAGAAATTAATGACCTTAAAATTACCAAACAAGCCATGTGCTAATATTTTTTAACCCCCAAACAAACCAACCAATTCCACCCACCAAAAAATGAATTTTAATTTTATGGTGTAGGCACCCACAAATAGCTAAAGATTTTTGGGATAGATGGTGGATGGTGTTTGATAATCCACCATGTGGAAATTCTAAGGTGCCCTATACTTTTTGAGAAAGTTATGAGCTGAGCTTGAATTAGGTTTAAAACCCAACAATTTTGATATGAGATCATTTCAGGGAGTTGGGTGTGGCATGCCCCAACATAGACTAGGAGCACATGTTGATCCTCAGTGACGTGCTCTGATTACTCTTATTGTTCCTCCTCCTTCTCCTGGTGTTCCCACTCCATTTCAGCAGTAGACCATGTTATTGATGTAATACCCCTCTATTTTGCTTTTTGTTCGGTTTGTTTTATGCTATGTTTGGTTGTAGCTACTTTGATATTGGATACATTTTGTTATGATGTTTTGATCGCTACTATTGAGTAACAACTATTATTGTGTGATGTGGTTATCTGATTATTGTTTCACATGCTTTA
This sequence comes from Sequoiadendron giganteum, assembly GCA_007115665.2. Classification (NCBI taxonomy): domain Eukaryota; kingdom Viridiplantae; phylum Streptophyta; class Pinopsida; order Cupressales; family Cupressaceae; genus Sequoiadendron; species Sequoiadendron giganteum. The sequence goes on along the minus strand of CM021100.1, from coordinate 612,900,942 downwards.
ATGGTTTAATGATGTTAGTAGAGTTAACATGAGATTTTATTATGAGATTATTGATTATGATGTTAATGTCAGTTTTTGATGAGTGGATTGGTGAAGAGGACAGTTTCGCATCACTCGCTTGCAAGCGCCTTGCAAATCTGTGATTTCTTCTTCACGGTGTGTATTATATGTTGGATATACTATATTATGTTGTTTACTTGGTTTTAGGTTGCAGGTACATGACATCAACTCCACCTGGTTTCACAGGTTTGAGTGTGTCGATCCAACAGTTAAGTTGAATGGTTGATAGTAGCTAGGTAACATGTGTCAGGTCTATGCCCTAGCCTTAGTGTGTCGTCAGTCTTGTTTATTGAGTCATGTTTACCTTATTTAATGTTATTTGATTCTATTAGATGCATTATTATTAAATCAAGGTTTAGAATAATTGCATTGGGTTAAAGTAGTGATTATGTTATATTAAATTAAAATTATGCTTTGATGTTATATTTAAAGTTGATAATGAATTTTAATTTACTTAATTAATTAAATTTTAATCTCAAAAGGGTTAAATTTAGTTATTAAATAATTAAAATTAATTAATTAAGTTTATTGGATTAAATTAAATATAAGCAAAAAGAAATTGAAAGATATTTGAAAATTACATTTTAAAATTGAAAGAAAATGAAATTGCATTTTAAATTCAAAGTGTGTTTTGAAAAATGAAATTAGGTTAATATTGTAATTGTCAATATTGCATGCAAAGGATTAGATTTGGTTGTCTAAGATATTTTGATTTATGAGGAATGCATGTTTTATTTTTGGGAGAGAAGTTTTTGGGGAGAAAATTCATTTTCATAGCAGTGAAGGATTTTTGGAGAATTTGCTCAAAGAAGGGTTGAAGCAGTTTTAATTGTAGAATTATTTTGAGGAAAGTCAGTTTGCAATTGTTGAAGTTTTTGGATTGGATTTGTTGCACATTTGAAGAAAATTCAAGAAATCTTTGGAGGAGGCTTGCATCAGAAATTCATCTTCTTCTATAGCTTTCGAATTCCAGGTTTTGCTCTATGTGTTTTCTAGTTCTTGTTTTGTTCAATTCAATTTAATTGTTTAAGAATCTGTTGTAGAAATTAATTGTGAATTAGGATTTGTTAATCCAGTAAATGGGGAAATTGTAGATTCATTGTTTAAATTTAAACCTTAGATTGTGCTTCAAACATTTAGATTGTTGAATAAATTTTGATTCCTTTAGAAATCAATCAGATCTGGTTTTGAAAACAAACCCTCTCTAGAAAATTGGTAATGGAGAAAATTAGATCCCCTTTAGTTTTCTTATTTTTGAATTATTAAGAATTTAAGGGTATGATCTTGATAAAATCAATTTTTAAATAAATGTGAAATTAGAAATTCATTCTGGAAAATTTAGTTAATTTTTTTAACCTGGTTATTTTTAATTATTTTCTCAATTTTACCAGAAATGTGATTTTGTGTAAATATATATAATTATATATAATATGTAATATATTCTGGTGGATATATATACATATAACATATAATTATATATATATATAAATTTATACTAATTATTTTGAAAACGTTGTACCTGGTACATTTTGATGAGTTCGGATTCTGGATGAAAAGAAAATAAATTAAAAAGAAACCTTTTTGTTTGGTGGTTGGTGGGGAGGTCAACCTCCACCACCCATGGATTCCCTTGGGTGATGCGCTACCCATGGGGCAGTGCGCCCACCACTTGGGGGGACACACTATCCCATGGGGAGTGCGGCCACCCAAGAAACCTTTAGCCATTGTACTTAGTACAATTGGTGAAAGCACGGGGGTACCAGCGGTACCGCCCGACAGATAGTGTACCGTCTGGTCCCTGTCACTAATTGTATTGTTTAAAGATTTCACTTTTTTCTTAATTTGTGTTTGTTATTTATAACTTTTATTTTTATATATAGTGTATTTTATTTAAATATGATGTTTACTTTTTGTATATTAAATATTAAAATATAATATTTAATATAAAGGTAATTTTATACATATATTGGGAAAGTTAATGTTTGATTGTGAAATTTTTACAAATTTAGTTAATAATATAGTCTGGTAATCTCTAGTAAATCTGAGGTTTTATATTCAATGATTAATGTAGATTCAATTTTTAAATATAGTTTTGATTGTTTAAATATAAAATATATGTATTTAAATATATAAAGTGTGTTGTTTATATATTTAAGTATTCATATTTTAATATTTTGTTTGACATGTAAATGCATGCAAGGTTCTTTAACAACAATTTAAACTAATATGATTAATGTGCATAGTTATATAAGGTTGTGAAAAGTATTTATTTTAATAAAGGGATTTATTGTTTTAAGGGAATTATTGTTTTATGAGTATTTGAGCTAACCCTGTTATCGTGCCCTAGATTTTGTAAATGTTACCTATTGAATGAGTATGGATCTAGGAAATCCAAATAATAGATTTGAATTATAACTTGAATGCTTGTTGTAGCTATGTCGTCTAGTTGCATTGAGGGATATGGGTTTAAGTGTTAGTCCAAATTTGTAAGTCTTCCAGAAGAACTTAGAGGATGAGGGTTGTCGAATTTTTATGTCAACCAGTTGTTTTTCCCTTGGGTAGTGCATGGTGTCTTTTCAGTTTTTACTCGGTTTCCATGAACGTGGATGTTTTTGTGCCTCCTATGAAAGGAGTGGACTACGTGTGTTTGTTGCCTCCAAGATGTTTGGAGTGAATCGTATTATTTGTTTCCTCCTTGTGTTGGAGTGGTTATGATGCCTAGGTTGTATGCACTTGTGTTTCCCTTGGAGTATGGTTGTTATTGGGGATTTAAGTAATCTCGGTTACGTAACCTTAGGGGATGTTTTCAATTATAGATGAACATGTATGTTTAATTCACTTTAATAAAAAAAAATTAGTATGCTTTTATTGTGAATTGAAACTTCCTCTAGGGTTGTGTGGCGGGGCATTACACATGGTATCAGAGCCTAGGTTTAAACACTGGGTGCTCTAGGATTAAGATGTACCCATTAAGCTTAGTTATGTAGGTTTTCTTGTGTACCTTTTCTAATACCCTTTTGTGTCTGTGTAGGAGTATGCCTCCTAGATACAGACGAGGGAGAGGACATGGACATGGCCAGGTAGGCAATCGAGAGGAGAGTCAGCATGACTCACAACCTCGTGTCGTACCTATTCCAGAGAAGGAGGAGCATCAAACCTTGTAGAATGGTCCAGGAGGCGGTGGTGGACAGTTAGATCTTGCTAGGGTCGAAGTTGCACGTAGAGCTTTCGAGGAGGCTTTGGCATTTTTGGGTCCGAGACAGGTATTACCAAAGGTTAAACTTGTGGTTAGGACAATTACAGCTCAGTCAGAGATGTTAGCAGTGTCCTATATGAGGGATTTGATTCTATCATAGCCACCTAAGTTTGACGGAGTAGGCACTGGTTTAGAGGCTGAGACTTGGTTGATAGGTCTTGACCGATGTTTTGCTATGCATCCATTTGATAGTGGTACTAAAGTGCAGTGAACTGTGATGCACCTGGATGGATTTGCAGCCACTTGGTGGAGACTTGAGGAGCAGAAGCTCCATATTGACATGAGTTCGGTGTCTTGGGAGATCTTTCTTGAGTGGTTCAGAGCCCATTTTCTTTCTGACCATTGGCGTCAGTGTAGAGGTGATGAGTTCCATGCCCTTCGACAGTTAGCCATGATCGTAGATGAGTATGAGAGATGTTTCTACAAACTTAAACAGTTCGCAGGGATAGGAGATGATGAGGGGATGCTCGTGCAGTATTTCATCAGGGGCTTAAACTCCCGTATTAGTGGTGGTGTGCGGGTCTTTGAGCCCAAGTTTATGGAGACAGTTGTGGAGAAGGCATGGCTGATCGAGGAGAACTTAGCTATGGCACTAGGAGGCCATTCAGGTGTGCAAATCGGTAGTGGTTCAGGAGTTGGGTCTAGTGCACAACAGGGTCAGACTCAGGGAGTTGGATCACCGTTGACTCAGCAGGGGCCTACTTAGAGTGGGCAGCAAGAGAGTGCACTTGGAAAGCGTAAGGACTCTGAGGATGATGGTGGTTCTTCGCCTAGAAGGAACCAGAACTGGTGGTACAATAAGCGCAATCGAAAAGTACAGCAAGCCCAGAGTTCACAGTCTGCGGTTGATTGGGGTAGTACAGAGCAGTCTACTGCACCGACAAGAGGCATTGGGTTTGGTCTCATTAGGTGTTTTTCTTGTTGTCAGCAAGGCCACCTTGCTAGGAATTGTCTGTATCATAACACTTCTGGTGTTGGTCGTGCAGTTCAGGATACTCATCCTCAAGGATCGAGGTTTTGATTTTATGCTATTTGTTTGAGGGAGTTATATCCCTATTGGTTTGTAGGCTTCCAGGAGTAAGCCTGGTCTTTGGGGGGGAGAATGTAATACCCCTCTATTTTGCTTCTTGTTCGGTTTATTTTATGCTATGTTTGGTTGCAACTACTTTGATACTGGATACATTTTGTTATGATGTTTTGATCGCTACTATTGAGTGACAACTATTATTGTGTGATGTGGTTATCTGATTATTGTTTCACATGCTTTAATGGTTTAATGATGTTAGTAGAGTTAACATGAGATTTTATTATGAGATTATTGATTATGATGTTAATGTTAGTTTTTGATGAGTGGATTGGTGAAGAGGACGGTTTCGCATCACTCACTCATGAGCGCCCTGCAAATCCATGATTTCTTCTTCACGGTGTGTATTATATGTTGGATATACTATATTATGTTGTTTACTTGGTTTCAGGTTGCAGGTACATGACATCGACTCCACCTGGTTTCATAGGTTTGAGCATGTCGATCCAACGGTTAAGTTGAACGGGAGATAGTAGCTAGGTAACATGTGTCAGGTCTATGCCCTAACCTTAGTGTGTCGTCAGTCCTGTTTATTGAGTCATGTTTACCTTATTTAATGTTATTTGATTCTGTTAGATGCATTATTATTAAATCAAGGTTTAGAATAATTGCATTGGGTTAAAGTAGTGATTATGTTATATTAAATTAAAATTATGCTTTGATGTTATATTTAAAGTTGATAATGAAATTTAATTTAGTTAAATTTTAATTTACTTAATTAATTAAATTTTAATCTCAAAAGGGTTGAATTTAGTTATTAAATAATTAAAATTAATTAATTAAGTTTATTGGATTAAATTAAATATAAGAAAAAATAAATTGAAAGATATTTTAAAATTGAAAGAAATTGAGATTGCATTTTAAATTCAAAGTGTGTTTTCGAAAATGAAATTAAGTTAATATTGTAATTGTCAATATTGCATGCAAAGGATTAGATTTGGTTGTCTAAGATATTTTGATTTATGAGGAATGCATGTTTTATTTTTGGGAGAGAAGTTTTTGGGGAGAAAATTCATTTTCATAGCAATGAAGGATTTTAGGAGAATTTGCTCAGAGAAGGGTTGAAGCAGTTTTAATTGTAGAATTGTTTTTAGGAAAGTCAGTTTGCAATTGTTGAAGTTTTTGGATTGGATTTGTTGCACGTTTGAAGAAAATTCAGGAAATCTTTGGAGGAGGCTTGCATCAGAAATTCATCTTCTTCTGTAGCTTCGAATTCTTGGTTTTGCTCTATGTGTTTTATGGTTCTTGTTTTGTTCAATTCAATTTAATTGTTTAAGAAGCTGCTGTAGAAATTAATTGTGAATTAGGATTTTTTAATTGAATCTAGTTTTAAATTAATCTAAAATTGGGAAGATTGTTTAAATTCACGATAGGATTTAATCCAGTAAATGGGGAAATTGTAGATTCATTGTTTAAATTTAAACCTTAGATTGTGCTTCAAACATTTAGATTGTTGAAGAAATTTTGATTCCTTTACAAAACAATCAGATCTGGTTTTGACAACAAACCCTCTCTAGAAAATTGGTAATGGAGAAAATTAGATCCCCTTTAGCTTTCTTATTTTTGAATTATTAAGAATTTAAGGGTATGATCTTGATAAAATCAGTTTTTAAATATATGTGAAATTAGAAATTCATTCTGGACCTGGTTATTTTTAATTATTTTCTCAATTTTACCAAAAATGTGATTTTGTGTAAATATATATATAATTATATATAATATGTAATATATTCTGGTAGATATATATACATATAACATATAATTATATATATATATATATTTATACTAATTATTTTGAAAATGTCGTACCTGGGACATTTTGATGAGTTCGGATTCCGGATGAAAAGAAAATAAATTAAAAAGAAACCTTTTTGTTTGGTGGTTGGTGGGGAGGTCAACCCCCACTGCCCACAGATTCCCTTGGGTGATGCACTTCCCATGGGGTAGTGCGCCCTCCACTTGGGGGGACGCACTATCCCGTGGGGAGTGTGGCCACCCAAGAAACCGCTGGCCGTTGTACTTAGTATAGTCAGCGAAAGGCTAGGGGTACCGGCTTATGTCACTGCAGGGGTACCGACAGTACCGTCTGATGGACAGTTTACTATCTAGTCCTTGTTACTAATTGTATTGTTTAAATATTTCACTTTTTTCTTAATTTGTGTTTTTTATTTATAACTTTTATTTTTATATATAGTGTATTTTATTTAAATATGATGTTTACTTTTTGTATATTAAATATTAAAATATAATATTTAATATAAAGGTAATTTTATACATATATTGGGAAAGTTAATGTTTGATTGTGAAATTTTTACAAATTTAGTTAATAATATAGTCTAGTAATCTCTAGTAAATCTGAGGTTTTATATTCAATGATTAATGTAGATTCAATTTTTAAATATAGTTTTGATTGTTTAAATATAAAATATATTTATTTAAATATATAAAGTGTGCTATTTATATATTTAAGTATTCATATTTTAATATTCTGTTTGACATGTAAATGCATGCAAGGTTCTTTAACAACAATTTAAATTGATACGATTAATATGCATAGTTATATAAGGTTGTAAAAAGTATTTATTTTAATAAAGGGATTTATTGTTTTAAGGGAATTATTGTTTTATGAGTATTTGAGCTAACCCTATTATCGTGCCCTAGATTTTGTAAATGTTACCTATTGAATGAGTGTGGATCTCGGAAATCCAAATATTAGATTTGAATTATAACTTGAATGCTTGTTGTAGTTATGTCATCTAGTTGCATTGAGGGATATGGGGTTAAGTGTTAGTCCAAATTTGTAAGTCTTCCAGAAGAACTTAGAGGATGAGGGTTGTCGAATTTTTATGTCAACCAGTTGTTTTTCCCTTGTGTAGTGCATGGTGTATTTTCAATTTTTACCCAGTTTCCACGAACGGGGATGTTTTTGTGCCTCCTATGAAAGGAGTGGACTATGTGTGTTTGTTGCCTCCAAGATGTTTGGATTGAATCAAATTATTTGTTTCCTCCTTGTGTTGGAGTGGTTATGATGCCTAGGTTGTATGCACTTGTGTTTCCCTTGGAGTATGGTTGTTAATGGGGATTTAAGTAATCTCAGTTACGTAGCCTTAGGGGATGTTGTCAATTATAGATGAACATGTATGTTTAATTCACTTTAATAAAAAAATATTAGTACACTTTTATTGTGAATTGAAACTTCCTCTAGGGTTGCGTGGCGGGGCATTACAATTGACATTAGGACCATTGAGTTCGTTTTCAGGACATATCACTCATCAGACTACACAGGTGGCAACTTAAGTGGCCAATAGAGAGAATGGAGGCTCAGGCTATAGGAATACTCAAGCATCCACTTTAGGTGACCCACATGCATCTAGGAAAAATTCATATATGGATTTACTATATTCTAAGGACCATCCTACACAAGTATGTTCATCTTTTGAACTTAAATTTAATTTATTTGAAATGTGCAAAATTCATGTAAATAATAACATCAAATTATATATATAATTTAATGTTAATTCAATAAGTGTTCGGTGTAGACGCATGATCAGACGATGCCTGAAACTCAAAATGATCATGTCTATATGTCGAGTTCTATAGATCTAGGCTCACCTTTTGGTCAGGTACTTCAACCAATATATATTAAATAATTTGTGTTGATATATCTAATTTATTTTGAATTTATACACATGTGTGAAATGATATATTATATCTAGATGTAGGGAGGTCATACGATACCTAGTACTGACCAACCACAAGTTGTGGTGAGCGCTCCTGAGCCATCATCAACTCAGGTGCGTGGTTTCAAAATTTTGTTAAATTTAAATTAATACACATCATATATCTAATTTAATTTGTTCATTTACATACACATTTGTATTTGATCTATACAAACTATTGTACATCTATATGCAGGGATTTCATGAGATACCCATCGTAGGCGCACCTGAGACATCATCAAAATTTATGCATGGGAAATATCAGGTGTGTGATCATGAGGTCATATCATTCAAGGTTGTAAAATTTACTAAATCTCCTAAAAAAAAATTACGGACCTTTTAAATATATATATATTCAAGGTTTTAACATATTGTTTACTTTATATGAATATGCATGATATAATAGATCAGACATTTGGATCTTCTCAAGTGACAGTTATGCTACCCATTGAACAAAATGTGCCAGTAGATTCACATGATCATATGGTAATTTATCCATACTAAAAATCATTTTTACTGTATTTACTAGATATTTAATTAAATTTATATTTTTATCTAAAAGTTTATATTTTCAAGTTTAAATATGTTTACTTATATCATTTCTAAATAACTTTAAATCTAATTTCAAGTTTCTTGTACTCTTTTACAACATGATGTAAGTACATGATCTAATTGACATGGAAGAAAGAGGAGACTTGATTTGACTAATCAACTTGATAGTTTGATGGTTTTAAATTTTAAATGGAGTATAGATCTCTAGTTTTATTTAAATATATGTGTTGGACCTGACATATACATTTTGAACATGTTATTTCATGGACCATTTCACATACAGTATATCAATTAATATTATCATATTTATGTTTATTTATATCCCTTGACTTTAATATGATGATTATATATGCAGTCAATTATGATCGTGTTATGTTCATTTTGATGATTATATGCACTCATGTATGTATAGATATTTTATCTAATTTTCAATTAATACATGCACTATATAAATTCTTATCTAGAATCAAATTTCATATATATAATTTATCACATGGTTAGGTGAAAAATTAAAGCATTCCTTAAATAGTTTAGATCATATTCATAATAAATTAAGGGTAGGTAATTTTAAGTATTTTCCAATTCTAGCAAGTATTTGAATCAATAAACAAAAATCTATCTCCTTGTATGTATAAAATGTATAATATATACAATTGAACAATTATATAAAATGTGGTAAATACAAGACATAAAATGTATAATCTATAAAATTGGAACAAGATATTTAAAAAGTGACTAATAAGTTCATTGAAGTTCATACATAAAACAAACATATATAATGTATATTGATGTTTAATACAACTATATAACATGATGAAAAATATATGTGCATGTGCATACAATTAAATCTTATCAACTTCTAGGTGAAGACAAAAAATTGATATTTACATAATCTCTTGATAAAATAATTTTTCAGTGGCAATCACATGGTAGACCGACTTGATGAGAAACTACAAAAATAATTAATGAAAGTATAGTAACTATAATTTTTATTAGTCATTTAATTAAATAATTCATGTGAGAAAAGAACAGTATATAGTAAAAGTTAGAAAATTGGATCATATAAATTCCATATAAATTTAAATGATGTTTGCCATAGGATGGAATAAGGGGACCCAAGAGAATTCCTTAAGGGGAATTAAGAGGATGGCTTAAGGGGATGCAAGAGGGTGGATTAAGGGGAGTTGATAGAATGAATTCAAGGGATATAAGAGGCTGGATTAAGCGGATTTGATAGAATGACTTAAAGGGATATAAGGGGGTGGATTAAGGGGATGCATGTCATGAACCCTAGTATATGGCTTAGCGGGTCCTAAGAGGATGGGTTAAGGGGAATTATGAGAGTGACTTAAGGGATGCAAGATTGTGGATTAAGGGTATGCAATAGACTATGACTTAAGGTTCCTTTAACAAGATGGCTTAAGGGGATGCAAGAGGGTGGATTAAGGGGAGTTGATAGAATGACTTCAAGGGATGCAAGAGGGTAGATTAAGTGGAGTTGATATAATTACTTCAAGGAATGTAACAGGGTGGATTAAGGGGATTTGATAGAATGACTTAAAGGGATGTAAGAGGTTGGATTAAGGGGATGCATATCATGAACCCTAGGATATGGCTTAACAAGTTCTAAAAGGATGGATTAAGGGGAATTATGAGAGTGACTTAAGGGATGCAATATTATGGATTAAGGGTATGTAAGAGGATTTAACTTAAGGGTCCTTTAAGAGGATGGCTTAAGGGGATGCAAGAGGGTGGATTAAGGGGATTTGATAGAATGACTTCAAGGGATGTAAGAGGGTGGATTAAGGGGATTTTATAGAATGAATTAAAGGAATGTAAGAGGATGGATTAAGGGGACTTGATAGAATGAACCCTAGAAACCCTAGAAACTCTAGAACCCTAAACCTTAAACCATATGACCTAAACACTAGGAGATGAACCCTAAGCCATTAACCCATATAGATATGTTATTATAAGTATCTCATGAACCCTAGAAACCCTAAACCCTAAACCATAGGACCTAAAGACTAGGAGATGAACCCTAAACTATTAACCCATATAGATTTGTTATTCTAAGCATCTCATCAACCATAGAAACCCTAAACCCTAAACCATAAGACCTAAATCCTAGGAGATGAATCCTAAACCCTTAAAACCCATATATATTTGTTATTCTAAGCATCTCATGAACCCTAGAAACCTTAAACCCTAAAACATAGGACCTAAATCCTAGGAGATGAACCCTAAACCCTTAAAACCCATATAGATTTGTTATTCTAAGCATCTCATGAACCCTAGAAACCATAAACCATAAAACATAGGACCTAAATCCTAGGAGATGAACCCTAAACCCTTAAAACCCATATAGATTTGTTATTCTAAGCATCTCATGAACCCTATAAACCCTAAACCCTAAATCCTAGGAGATGAACCCTAAACCCTTAAAACCCATATAGATTTGTTATTCTAAGCATCTAATGAACCCTAGAAACCCTAAACCATAAACCATAGGACCTAAAGACTAAGAGATGAACTGTAAACCCTTAAAACCCATATCGGTGACTTAAGGGGATCCAAGTGGATGGATTAATGGTAGATATATGAGGATATGGATTAAGGGGTCCTAAGAGGATGGCTTAATGGGGGTTTAGAGAGTGACTTAAGGGGATTCAAGTGGATGGATTAAGGGTAGATATATGAGGATATGGATTAAGGGGTCCTAAGAGGATGGCTTAAAGGGTGTTGAGAGAGTGACTTAAGGGGATGCAAGAGGATGGATTACGGGTAGATATAAGAGGATATGGATTAAGGAAACCTAATAGAATGGATTAAGGGGTCCTAATAGAATGGATTAAGGGGTCCTAATAGAATGGATTAAGGGGAATTAATAGAGAGACTTAAGGGTATGCAAGAGGATGTATTAATGGTACATAAGGGGATGGCTTAAGGGATGTTGAGAGAGTGACTTAAGGGGATACAAGAGGATGGATTAAGGGGTCCTAATAGAATGGCTTAAGGGTAATTAATAGAGATACTTAAAGGGGATGCAAGAGGATGGATTATTGGTAAATAAGAGGATGGCTTAAGGGGTTTCTAAGAGAATTGCTTAAGGGGATATGAAATCAATTATAATTTTTTTATAAAATGACAATGAATTAAATTTAGTTTTATATTTATACTTTCAACTAAATGTATCTAGAACTATATATAGTTACCTATCTCTAGATTCAAATTCCATTGTAATATATGTGCATCTCCTCTCAATTTTACAAAGCATCTAGTTTCAAGGGAGACTTGAAACAAAAAATGATATAAAAATTTAATTAGGAAATGACTAAAGACAAATATATATATGTCAATTAAATATATATACAACTAGATATACTTACCAATATTTATTTACTCTATTGTACCATCTACATCCTCTCTTTATTTTAATGCATCTAAGATTGTCTCATGATCATCCATTCAAAATGTCCATAAAACTTTTTTTAGTAGGCCTCCTTTGATATCTAACTAGTTTTATATTGGTTTCCAAAATCAAATGTGAATAATGTATAATCTTCTTGTGTCTTTCATAATATTCAAATGCAAGCAAGCCATTCTTTCTTATGAAATATTTTTGAAGCTAGGTGCCAAAAACAACCACTAAACCAGTTGGATACTGAAAGTTGTCATCATCCACTCTAGTATGTACCAACTTATGTTTTCTCTCAGCACATCTAGCCAACCAGTACTTCGTCTCCTCTTCATTCCCCTTAGGTGCAACAACAACATACACATATCCTACAAAAATAAATAAAAAATTCAATAAAGAGTGAGTTATATTTAATTCACATATAAACATGCTTACATAAATAATTCAACTTGAAATAAATAATGTACCTTCTTATACAATATCTAAAACATGATCATAATCATCTGATGTGAGCACTTGATTATCTTCAATTGTCATTCCACATTGAACATGTGTCAATGTAGGTGTTAAGGCTCTTTGTTGCCATTGTTTGACCCATTCCATATTTTCACAAGCCTCCCAATCACTTGCAATACAAAAATTGACAAAATCATACCAACTCCCTTATCCATATTGTCCATGTGTTTTCATTTGAACTCTTAAATGAATGTCATTTTGTAGATCCATTAATTGTTTCACAATCTTGTCGAGAAAAAATATAATTTTCTCCAATTAACCAAAAGAAGCATCAAATTATTGAGATCTCACTTGTTCTTGTAGATAATTTGGTATTGCACCAATCTACATGCATCTCTAAATTTTGCAGCATCCTCAAATTTTAGTTTCTCTCAAGCAAGAGCTCTTTTCACACATCTGCTCCATCGTGTTCTCCCTTACCATGACTAGCTTCAAAAAAACTCCATATGTGTTGGATATTATTTTCCTTATGAACTCTACATAACCAATAAAACATTCTGGCATTTTTGAATTGGACTGTGCAATTATCTGACCATATGAGATGTTCTAGCATTTGAATTCCTCTCTCTTTTAAATTTTTATAAAATACATCAAAACAATATTGAACAAACTCATATGAATGTAATCGATTATCACTTACATAAAAATGTTACTCTCTAAAAAAAAATCTATTATCTTCTCTACTATCATTTGCATGTCTATAAACAATATGAACAAATATAGCTCCTTGCATTGAATTATAATACTATGATTGAATTTCTTCTTGTGGAGCAAGAGTATAATTTTCAGAAAATTCAACAACTAACAATATAGTTCCAATTGGGAATTTGTTTTTACATAAAATAAATTTATTATCAAGCCAATGAGCATACTGAGAGTTTTGAACATATTTAGGTACAATATTATCTTTAAATTCATTAATAAATGCATGCACACTAATTTTTTCCACAATTACCTCACAATGTTTTCCAGTTTTTCCATCTTTTAAAGAATACTCAACATTTTTTATTTTTTTTACATCCACTAATTATTGTCCAAATTCATCTAAACTACTTTCATGCATACATTCTCCTAATAATGAAAATTTAGCACATTTGTCGCATTCTCCAAAAATACATGCTTTTAAATAAAATAATTTTCCATTAGAGGGTTCACAAAAAAAACCTGCTATAAAATCTTTGATTATTTCAAGTGGCATATTAATACCACAAATGTCTTGCATAATTTGGTTAGCATGCAAACTGCATCGTATATATTGAAAACTATCATAATAATAATGAAATTGTACATGAGTCTTACAACAACAAGAGATTAATTGCTTATTAATTCTAACATACTATGGTTTACACTTTTCAAATGATCTTTGACTTATGCTAATATTAAATGGTAAGATTGAATTATCTAATTTTTTTTATATAATTCAGTTTGGGTCATATCAAAGAGATTTTTTGGATGAGGTTCATGAATTTTGGAACCCACCCTTAATTTTATTACATCTCTAATGTTAGGTGATACTCTTGTATTATCTTGCCAAAAGAATTTGATTAAAGATTTAATTTCATTAGTTAATTTCATGTTTGATCTTGGGAGTCTACCACTAAAACTCCAACATTGATTAATTGGATCCTTTTCAATACTTTCTCTTCTTTTAGTAGCTCTTATCAAAGTCTTATGATTTAATTTTATATATTTACTAATATTACTTAACATTCTTTTATTTGAAGTTGCTTTATCAACTAGAGCAGTTGTTATTGCATGACGAGCCACATTCTTATCTTTAGATCGACTTTTCTTACCTATAAAATCAATAGCAATAGCAACACTAGATATGACTTGTTCTACTGAATCATCTTTCTTTTTTGGTTTTACAAAAATACCTAATTTTTCATCACTTTTTTCATTTTCGACATTCTCATCAATTGCACCATGAGTTGACATTGGAATCCTAATTTATTTTTATAAAAAAATCTTTTATATATTTTATCTCCATAAGTCCTAATTTATCTCCAAGAAACTTTACCATGAAGGTTATCTAGCACATCTTTTTCAATTTTAGAAAAAACATTTTCACCTTCATCCATACAAGGGGTTTCATTTTCATTCACACAAGGGGTTTCATTTTCATTTTCAAATGTAAAAAGGATTTCATTCTCATTTTCATCAATATGAGGGATCTGATTCTCATTTGCATTCTCATAAGATATAATTTCATCATTATTTGTTTTTGCATTGTTTCAACCCTAGAATTATTGATATCATCAATTGTGTATCCAACTTCACCTAAACAAGAAAAAACAATATTATCAAGACTTGGGTTTTAAAACATACCTAGATAGATTGTTTGAATAGGTGCATTTTCCGTATCATTAGGAGGTGGATTTGAAGACATACTTGAAGGTTTTTGCATAGGTACTATTTTCATATCATTCAAAGTTGAAGCTAAAGGCATAGTAGGGTTTGTCTCCATAATTACATTTTCTTCCATATTCACCATCTCCACATTTGCATCATCTACATTCATTTCATCATTCATGGATTCCTCTTCAACATTCATGGAACTAGATGCTTCCAAATTTTTCATTTGATGAATCCTTTCTCTTTTATCCCTTTGTCTTTCTGTCTCCATATCTTTATTTGCTTGAATTTATTCGGGTGTCATTAACTTTCTACATTTTTTTCTTTGTCTTTGCTTTGATCCCATGGTTATGAAACCCTCTTTGATGACAAAAAAATGATTCAAGTAGCCTATTTTCAAATTTCCATCTCCTTCAAATATTCAAATAAAACTATGTACTATGTAGATCCTTTCTTCAATAAACTTTGAAGTACAAAAACATTATGAATACATCCAAAAGTTTAATTTTTTAAAATCTTCTTGTAAAATATTCTTGTACTTAATTCCACTTCATAAAATTCAACCTACACTTATCTCTTCCAACAATTTGTAATAGAATATGCCCTGCACAAGGAAAAATTGCAGTAAAAAATGTAGAAAATTGCGCTTTCGAACTATACTATAGAAAAGGAATGTTGCAGAAAAAAAGGTCATATAAGAAAAGTGTACGCGTTATAAAACACGTATGCATTCTAAAAATAGAATGCGTATGTGTTTCATAATGTGTATGCATTACCTTTACCCAACGGGTAAATAGATAACACGTACGTGTTTCATTTAAATAACGCGCACACATTTTAGTAATGCATATGCGTTATTTAAAAATTGAATTCCCAAACCACATGTAGCCTTGGTTTTAGGCTTAGGAAATGCTTGGCAATCTGAGCCTTAGCCTTTGATCTGCAACTAAAAAACTTTGGCAATATGGCTGATGGACTTTTTTTCTGAATAAATCTATAAAATTAAAACCCATTAGAGAAAATGATGTATAGTTTACAAATATATAACTTTTATTAAGATTGGATTATGTTTTCTATTTTTTAATTAATTTCTAAGAAAACTAGTCATTAAACTTGAAATATTAGAATTTTTTTGTTTTTTAATAACTTGTTTTTGGTTAAGTTTCTTGTAAAAAAATTATATGGCATCAATCTTCAGACAATTCTCCACACAATAAAAAAAAATACTCAAAAAATGTTTAGTTTAGGTCAAATTATGTTGTCCGTACACGTTGATTTTTAAAAACATCAATTAAGGCCAAAAAAAATTGAATAAAAAAAATATTAAACAAAAAATTACAAAAAAAATTCCTCATCAATCTTCATGTTGTTAGCTCTTTTTTTTTGTAAATTAATTAGCAAAATACTTTTATTTGGATTAAAAAGTGTTGTCCGTACACATGCATGGTATGGTAAAAAATAGGAACTTTTAAAAAGTGGTTTTTATAGATCCATATCAAAAATTAATTTCTATAATCTCGGTATTTAAATAATTTAAATATTTGGAAACTATATTCAAAATGATAACTTTCATATTCCTGAATTTTTTTAAAATTCATTGTGTACGTGCCTCAAATTTTCAGTCCAAGTGTGACAAATTCTGGAAAACAACAAAAACACTTCAACTTTTTGAGCTTTTTGTGGACCCAATTTCTTGCATCAGCCCTAAAATGGTTAGGCTTTGGCCCCAAAATTTGCAATCAAATTAATATGTTATTTATGGATGATAATTCTAAAGTCGATGTTAATCGAAGCATCTCACTTGGATTCCCTTTACATGAATCTATTTTCCAAGGTTTCTCCCTTTATTCATGTTTGTCTTGGTAGCTAATGCTCTTGGATATCTTTTTCAACATTCACTTTCCATTAAAATAATGCATGGTATCTTACTATTAGGTGATGAAAAAACCTTGAATTCTCGCCTTGGTGATGATAACATGTTATTCATTCAAAATTTGGTTGATGAAGTGACTTGTGCACATTAGAAAAACAATTTTTTTATATGATTTCTTAGCCCAAGTTGGCCATGCATAAAACTAAGTTCCTTATGGCTCACTCCAACCCATGACCTCCTTGGATCCCTAGTGAATAGTGTGAAGTGAAAAATGATACTATTATTAGGTACCTTGAGACGCCCTTTAGCATTGGAGTATCTCTCAAAGAAATGTAGAAATGGTCCTTGGCTAAAACCAAAAATAAATTCCCAAATGGAACTAACTAATTTTTAGCCATGTGGCTAGGTGAATATAGATGCCAAAAAATTCCTCCTGGATAGCCACATTTACATCTCTTCTTGTTGGATTCACTTTAAAAATTACTACAACCAATTGACCTAGCTTCTTTGGATCTTCCTCTTGGCCAAATGGAGCAATAAAAAAAGACTTCTTTCCACTATGTGCATGCATTGCATTTAGCTAGAAGATAAAGGGGGTTACTTGAATATAGACCCTCATACTTAGGTAATTTCTCTTACTATACAATAGATTATGAGGGATTCAGATGGAGAGACCCCTTGGAAACATTTGGTTTGAAACTACATCCAATCTACTTCAGTTGGTCACTCTTGTGCTATGATCAATTAGAAAGATCAACTCCTTCTTGCCCCTTTCTTCAAAACACATGGATTTTCTCCATTTAATTCTATTTGGTTCTAGCTTGGAAAATTACTTCAAAGAGGTTGTATTGGTATGACTAGACTATTATTCATAGCCTCAAATTTACTACCTCTTTCATTTTGGTGGAACCATCTAATCCAACAAGGAGGAAAAACCCTTAAAGCACTATTAAAAACTTTAAGGTAGGCATATTTTGAAAAAAAGGCATTCAAGTTTTTCATGATTTGTGGGACCATGTCAAGTTTAAATAGAAATATAAGTAACATATTAAGTCTCAAATAAATATATCCCCTTCTAATAAGTATCCACCTCTAAAAAATACAATAGCTTATTACACCTAAAATTTCCTTTTTGTTGTCCTCCCCATGCCATAATAACTTCTTAAAATATTGGAAGTGGCCCAACAAGTGAAGCTTCTTATTTTTCCCTCTTAAAAACATTTAAATAGGTAGCTACTATGTTCTCTTTGAAACCTTGGATCAATATTAAATTAAATTCTAACTACACTTGGAAAAGGTGGAATAAGCTAAGTTTGTGAATCTCAAAATCCTAATAAAAAGGAAAAGTAAAACCCTAAGACTTCACCTAGGATTTCCAAGGTGCTTTTCACTACTTTATCATTTGAGATTAGGGACTTGAAGATAAAATTGACTTGAAACTTGTCAGGTGACTCAATTAGCCTCTTTTGGATTTGAATTAGAATGGGTTTTGGAGTGGATTGCAATGATATGACTAGCTAATTATGAAAATACACTATTATAATGCAAAAACTACAAATATAGAATGTAATTGTAACAAAGATTTTAGCACCACAAGACTCTCTAACACTTCTAGGGTTTTCACCTAAAAGGAGAGATAAGTAGGCCAAAATTCATGGGTTACATTCAAAGGGGGTTTAGGGGCTTAAAGTGATGTGTGTGTGGGATGTCATAAAGGCTGGGAATGTAAAATAGAAGCTAACTAATAATGCTATAAATAGAAAATGAACTATGATATGCAAATGGACTAAGAAATGTAAACAAACTGTAACAAAAATGAAGGGAAATAAATATGTGCACCTAGAGGCTGAAAGGGGATGGCATGAAGGTTTGGAATCCTAGAAAAATCGATGTAGAAGCTAAGAAGGATAGTTACACAATTCTGGGCTACCTAGTCCTTTTTCAATGAAAATCTACCAGAACTCGTTTCTACCGAAAGGGTACTCAGATCCACATAAAACCCGAAAATGCATGTATGGAAGGACTAGGTCACCACTAATGGCGACCTAGTCTCTTTCATCCTTTCAAGAAGTCTGAAAGTGGAATTTAGAGGTCTCAGTATGCACTTTCTACTTCTTGAGGTACCTGGATCTGAAACTTTGATGCTCGGTCTGTAGGTGTATTTTTGTGTAGATTATTAACCTAACCAAAAATGATATGTCTCCAAAAAGTTTCCAATACACTCTTGAATTATCTCCAAGCTTCCAAGATACCTAAATTTGTAAACACATAAAGAAGGAAGAAAAAATGTTAATTTTTAGGGATTAGGGGTTTTCCTTGGTCAAACCCTTTTAGATAATCAAATAAAATGATGAAATAAATTAATGAAGCACAAAACAATGGATTTTACCTTGCCATGATGATTGATCTTGAGTTGCAACAATGGAGGATTCAGCCTTTGGGTGCTTCAACAAGATGTGTTGATGACGTAGTATCCAGATTGCTTGAGAAGAGTAATGGATGAGAAGTGAGTGCTCATGAAGATGAATGATGTTGTTAGAATGAATTAGAATGATTAGGGTTAGAATGAGAGGAAAAACCCTTATTTATCGAAGTTATGCCATAATTTTCCAAAAATAACACCATATAGGCTGACCTTAGGGTTTAGGAGAAAAAATCCCAAAATAATTTTAAGTTAAATTTAAATTTTAAGCCACATAGGACTAGGTCACACAAGGTGGAAACCTAGTCCACCTAGGAACTTTTTATTGGTTTTTGAGGATTAAAGTGTGATTAATAATGTTTGTTGTGATTATCTCACAAAACACACTAAATTTGGACCTATGAGTGCAGTAAGGGGTCATTATAGCATAAGAAAGGGTTGATTTAATGATGAAAAGCCAAGGAAAGTGTGAAAATGTATTGCAACACCTTACAACACTTTGACACAAGGCTTGGAAAGGGGTAAAAAGAGGTTGAAAAAGGTCCAAAATCCATAGGCAAGGGTCCAAGTGAGTGAAAAGTGTGAAAGGCTACACTTTTTGGTAACACATTTAGCCCGCACTTTAGTGAGAGGATGAACTTGCTTCAAAATCACAATAAATTTTTTCAATGGAGATGGGAGAGAAGAATGGTGAAGAATGAGAAAGAAGAAGGAGATGGTCAAGCCCCTAGGATTCAAGTTTCTAAGTCAAACAAACATCAGTGCAAGAGACACATTCAAGGGTGAATGGTAGACAAAAAAATGAGATGCATGGTCATGCAATGACAAGAACTATAATGAAGATAGGGAAATGGTTGGATCAAGCTTCAACCGTTTGTCCAACTAGTAGTGGATTAGATCTAGGTTGTTTATCCAAAAAGAAGTGTACGCACTCTAGGGCGATGAGACTTTTGATTGTCTGTCGGGTGAGAAGTCCCAAAAAGGTGAGAAACATACACTCGGCTAGTATGTACTCACACACACATAGGTGGATATGGGAAAATTCATTCCTCTTGGGATTCCCGCTCAAACCATACTAAAGTTATACCTCCTGATAACTTTGATAAGGCACCACAAAAGAGAATGTGAATTTTGAGATAATGGTGTAAGGAATGTTTCAAAGGGATTTTCTTAGTTCATGCAATGTCTCATATTTAGCAACATAATGTGTAATGTCTCCAAGAGAGGAAAAGTGCAAATGATCTCATCTTGTATCCAAGGGAGGAATAGCTCATCTTTTATGCAAAAGAGGAAAAGTGCAAATATATCATCCTGAGCAACATTGTACCTAATGTTTCCAAGAGAGGGATTCACAAGAAAAATAAAATAACATAATGAAAATATGAGTGTCGATGTATGCCCCCACTTTAAAGCGGTTGCTAACACCATTTCTATGAGAAATTTCTTTAAAGTAGAAGAGGAAGAGGACATGAGACCTTGTTCAGAAAGCCCTATGTCGAGTCACATGTTTCTAATAAGCTACGTCATGAAGGGGAGAGTATGTCACATGCGATTCAACTTAAGACATGTCATACATCCCAAGATTTCTCTTATATGTTCATGAAAGGTTAATGAGTAGTTGAAAGAGACAACAAGTGACATATGAGGGAAAAGGATAAATAATCCCTTACCCCCACTTAGTCTAGGAAAAGAGTGAGCCAAAAGGAGAGATGAACTGTAAGGTAGAGTGAAAATCAGTATCGATTAGAGGAATGAGGTGCCCCCATAGAAGGAAGAACACCAAAATCCTTAAGATGTTGAATTTTTCTACTCAAGGCCTTACATTCATTAGTGGAATGACCATGAACTCAATGGTAGGAACAAAAGGAAATATTTTTAGAACATTTCTTTCAAGTGCGAGGAGGAAGGGAGATCGAGTGATTTTGGAGGAGTCTAAACAAGAAGCCCTCTTGATCAAGGGGAGAAGGTGATCTTTTGGATGGTAACAAAGGTGTGTTTTTCTTAGTATAGGATGTCATACCTACGCAAGGTGCTATAGATTATGATATTTTGTATACTCCCTTGGAGGAGTGTGTAAAATCCAAATCAGTAGTGGGTTGCAAGATGACATTGGCTTTAGGCAAAGAGTTCTTTGTTACTTTCGATTGTTGTAAAGGAACACTTTTGGAAGGTGATTTAGAAGAATGTTGTGGGAGAGTGTTGATTTTGGATGAAGGTTTGATGATTTTGATGAAATGAGAAAATCAAAGAACATGACCAATTTTTTTCATGTTAGGCTCGATAGGGTTGCAAATACCTTGTTCATTACCACCACATCCTTTTCCACTATAGCCAAGTTGTTTCATGAGCTCATAACCTTTTCCATAGAGCTTTTTTAGCACTTTTGTATCGGGTGAGGGTTCGTTGTTGGATTTATTTTTTAAAGTAGATGAGGTGGATTATTCTGAAGGATCGGTTGAGTCTTGTGTTGACAAGACTATTGTTCCCTTTTTAGAGTTTGTGTTTGTGATGATCTTGGATTCTCCTAGTAAAGGAGGTGTGAATTTTAAGGAGCCCCAATCAGTGTCTAAGGACTTTGGTTGTATAGGTTCCACTTGTTTGGTTGGTGTAGAAGTGGTGAAGGGTTTGGATTTGCTTTTATCAAGGTGTAAGACACTATAAGGTTCAAGATCAATGTCAAGTGTGTAGACTTTGTTGTAGATTTACTTCATCTTATGATGAAGAGTGGAAGGAACTCCATTCATTACATGAATCCATGGCTTGCCTAAATTGAGATTATATGAAACATCATTGGGAATAACATGGATCAATGTGTCTAATGTGGCCATTCCAACTGTAAGAGGTAATGTGATCACACAAAGTGATTTTTGGCCTTTACTGTAAAATACACTAAGAGATAAGGAAGTAGGTTGAGTGGTTGATTTATCTATTTGGAGCCTATCTAAGAGATTGGAATTACACACATTAACAATAGAGCCATTATCAACAAGGGTTTTCTTGATCCCTATGTGTTTATATTGAGATATGATCATGAAGGCTTCAACTTTTTTTTGGACACCCAAAGGAAGGAGCTCACTTTGGTGGAAAACAATGTGAGCATTCAAGCCTTGACTCATAGCTGCAATGTCATTTTTTTGCGCGTTAGAAGGGATGAGAATTTTTTGTAACGTATGTTGCATCATATTGTGATAGTGAGGGGAGGCTTGGTTGAGGTCCCATAAAGATATTTTAGTGGTAGTATTCCTTAGTTGGTCAACAAGGTCATACTCCCTAATGAGGGAATTTAGGAGAGGGACATTAGGTAAGATAGGAGGGGATGAAGGCAATGAACTGGAGGTTGGTTGTTGGGATCACATATTTTTTCTTGTGTAATGTGTATGAGCAATGGTATTATGACTGAATTGCTGCAACACATTATGTTGAGGTGGGTAGAGAGTGAATTCAGGTTTGGGTTTATGTGAAGGGGGATAGAGGATGAGTTGAGGTTGGATAATATTAACATCCTCGATGGAAGGAGAGTCTAACATAGGCTCTATAGCTTCTTGTAAGGGAATAATATTATCAGGGGAATGATCAAGGATGGGATAATCAATGGTGGGATGAGGAGGAGAGGGTTTTATTTGATTGGAAAAGGTCTCATTCTCTTATTCCATACTATCTACCCTAGTAGGAGAGCTTGTAAGAGGTTCATCATATGATTCATCACAATGGGAGGAGGCATCAAGAGAGGGACCACAATGATTATCCCAAAGAGTAGGAGCATTAAGGAAGGGAAGGTCAAAAGTCTCATGACTTATATTAGGTGTATCTTCTAACACCGACCTATCCGCATTGCAGTGAGGAGGGAAATGAGAAGAACAAGTTTGAGGATTATGGCTATAGAGACTAAGTAAGGGGATGATGTTTTCATTGTGTTTTTTAATGTGTTGCAAATGGGAAGGAGGATGAGGAAGACAAGCAAGACCATCATGACCTTCAATTGTTCTGTCTTCTTTCAGTAAGATACCTTTTTCACCAATGGGAGAGATATTAGGAGAAGAACAATTATGATTACCAGTGCTTGCATCCTTAGTAGTCAAAGCTTTAGTGGATGAGATAGAAGAGATGAAGTCATCAAGGGCTTCATCTAACATTTCTAGGTCATCACTACTAAAGGGAGTGCTATCTCTAAGTTTGTGAGTGGGTGCATGTGATGTTAATGTTGTGTTTTCATTTTCTAAAGAATCTGATTTAAATGATCTAGGAATTAATGCAACAAATGAAAATGACTTAATGCTATCCACAAGTACCATGAATGTTATTTAAAATGTAACAAAATCTATGTGAACTTAAAATGCAATATAAATACATAGGATGAAATGGAAGTTTCAGATTTCAATGAAGGTAAATGATTGATTACACTATGTAATGAGCTGAAAATGACATGTTGTAATTGCAAAATTGAAAATGTACAATGCATGAAATGATAATTTAAGCTATTTTTAATGAAATTCATGCTACAGAAACACAACCAAGTAATACAAATAGATAATGACACAAAACATAAGCATAAAAATAGGGTTTTCAACTCTGCAAAGGGCAGTTTCAGAGGCCTAAAGGGACTTGGTCGCCTAGAGTTGGCGAGTTAGTCCTCTTGGTGATTTTTTTGAGATTTTTCAGATGTTATTGATGAATTTAGGTGGTTTATGTATTGGGTGATGTAGAACTAAAATGAAAATGGGGAATTTTGATGAGTTTGAATGATTGAATATGAAAAAATGCAACCTAAATGCACTTTTCACTAATGCAAAATTTTAAAACCTTAGAATGAAAATTAAACAATGCACAATGCAATGTAATGCAAACCTAGGATGATAAAGAACTTAAAATCAGAGAAAAAGGGGATTCAAAATTTTGGTTCACCAAAATGAACCACCAAAAATGAAGAAGGGAAAGAGGATTCTCTAATGACACTCTAAGGCTTTTCACCTAGAAGTTAGGGTTTCGAGGAATGGGCTCTCTTTCACACCTTCACTTTAGGGTTCATTCAAACAAGGATTTGGGGTTGATATATGATTTGTGTGGGATTCCTTAAAGTTTGGGAATGGAAACTTGAAGCTAACTAATAATGCTAGAACTAGAAAATGAACTATGCTGGAAAACACACTATGATATGCCAATAGATTAAGAAATGTAAACAAACTGTAAAATAAATGAAGGGAAAGAAATATGTGCACATAGAGGCTGAAAGGGGATGGCATGAAGGTCTAGAATCTTGGAAAAACTAATGCAAAAACCAGGAAGGAAACTTACGCCATTTTGGGCGATTGAGTCCTTTTTTCTATGAAAATCTACTAGAACCCGTTTCTACCAAAAGGGTACTCAGATCCACATAAAACCCAAAAATTAAGGTATAGTTGGAATAGGTCACACCTAATGGTGATCTAGTCCCTTTCAGCCTTTTGGGAAGTTTGAAAGTGGAATCTGGAGGTCTTGATCTACACTTTCTACTTCTTGAGGTACCCAGATCTGAAGCTTTGATACTCGATCTATTGGTGCATTTTTGTGTAGATTCTTAACCTAACCATCAAGGAGATGTATCCAAAAATCTTCCAATCCAATCTTGAATTATATCCAAGCTTCCAAGATACCTAAATTTTCAAACACATAGAGAAGGAAGAAGAAATGTTGATTGTTAGGGATTAGGGGTTTGCCTTGGTAAAACCCCTTTTATATAATCAAATCAAATGATGAAATAAAGTAATGAAGCATGAAACAATGGATTTTACCTTTCCATGATGATTTATCTTGAGTTGTTACAATGGAGGTCTCATCCTTTGAGTGCTTTAGTAAGATGTCTTGATGACTTAGTATGCAAAAACCCTAGCTTTCTTGAGAAGAGTAGTGGATGAGAGGTGAGTGCTTGAGAAGATGAATGATGTTGTTAAAATGAATTAGAATGATTATGGTTAGAATGAGAGGAAAAATACTTATTTATAGAATGTATGCCCTAATTTTGTTGAAATAACACCATACAAGATGACCTTAGGGTTTAGGAGATAAAATCCCAAAAGAATTTTAAGTTAAATTTAAATTGCAAGCCACATAGGACTAGGTCATCCAAGTTGGGGACCTAGTCCAAATGGAAATTTTTGATTGGTTTTCATGGATTAAAGTGTGATTAATAGTTTTTGTCAGGATTATCTCACAAAACACACTAAAATTGGACCAATGAGTGTATTAAGGGGTCATTATAGCATAAGAAAAGGTTGATTTAGTGATGACAAGCCTAGGAAAGTGTGAAAATATATTGCAAAACCTTACAACACTTTGAAACAAGGCTCAAAAAGGGGTAAAAAGAGGCTGAAAAAGGTCCAAAATCCATAGGCAAGGGTCCAAATG